>JAOQMP010067821.1:0-23635 GCA_027563575.1 Erythroxylum pedicellare | reverse complement strand
GCTAAAATAAATATATTAATTTTCATCTAATAATATCTTTTTAACTAAAATTTTAAAACAATCTCTTTTAATTATATTTAAAAATTTTAATTTTATTTAATCCAAATTTATGATAATTTAATATCAGTTGAATCTTTTGTCTTACCGATTTAAAGTTGATATAGTTTCTAAAATATTGTAAAAGAACATTTTTATTTTGGTTCATAAAATTTAAATATTTTATATCAAAAATAATATTAAAAAACGTAGGGGTGCAGTAGTTTCGCAAAAATCTTCGATTTACCACAGTTATTTATAATACAATTAAAAACCAGAAAAATTAAAAGCACAAATATAAATCAATACCAAAAATTTAGTAACGCAATTCAACACACATTGCCTACGTCTACGAAATCCTCACTTAGTTTAATTCTTTCACTAACGACAATAGTTTTATACAAAATTTTACTAAGCCGACACTATTCAATTCTTGACACTATCTCTCGTCCTCACAACCCGTGAAAGAATTTCACATTCAATAACACGATCAACTCGTGTTAGCCTCAACATAGGATTTCATTCCACTCAAACAGGCCTGAAAGTTGTCACCACAAATTATAGGTTGATTCAATCAAATGTTAGTATTAATTCACAGTTGCAGGATGAAAAAGCCAAGTATGATAGCCCACGCAAACAACTCACTCCAAGATGTTGTAATCACAAAGAAATCAGTTGACAATTATCATTCACTTGCGACAAACCCAGACAAGACAAAGATCAGATCAACACAAGACAAGGAAGAAATTATGCAACAACCATCATAAAATTTGCAATTCACTAACATTTTCCTTCGACCTATGACAACACCTTCCAAAACGATGACTCACGCGCACCATAACACACTTTTAGCTATCTCCCAATTTTCTGCACACCCAACAACGTGAACTGCCCATTCACCATAGATCAACCCACACCAAGATGGAGATCAAGTCCCACGCAAACCTCCCTCAAAACAGTAAATAATCATATCAAATACAACACCATTCACCGTCAACACATCCCATATGTAGTTCAGAAAACAGAGTCACACACGCAGTAAAACTAAGATATGGAATGCCTCATGTAACAATCACTCCAACTATCTGACATGTTGAGGTTACTAGAGGATAAGAATGATTTGAATTATTAGATAAGGATTGTGTATTTTGAAGTTACGGTAGAATAGGTACTTTCTGTTATACATACTGTTGTACTCTTATATATAAATTGTAAAGCTACAAATGACAATGTACGGAAAACTACAATTCCCTTCCCTGTTACTGTTGTTATATTTGGCATGGTATCAAAGCCAAATAATTGATTCTGGATATACGTCAAACCCTACTTTGCCTACTAATGAAAGCTCTTATGCTATACAAATGTAGGAGCTTTCTTCTACCCTTGCCCCTGAAAAACTAAATGGTACCAATTATATTGAATGGGCATTAAACACCCAAAATAAACTTAGAGGCTGCAAACGATGGGGGTACATTTCAAGTTCCAAAGCTATCCCATCAGATATTGTGTCTGAAGAGTATGAATCCTGGGAAGATGAGAATTGCCTCATCAAATCGTGGTTGCTTAGCTCAATGATGAAGTAGGTTTGTTCCTTATTTCTTCGTTTGTCAGCAGCGAAAAGAATTTGGGAAATTGCTTGTGAGGTATAATTTGTAAGTGAAAATGTTTTTTGAGCTTATAGATTACAATGTGAAATTGTCAATTTATGTCAAAACGAGGGTTCTATTATTTCTTATTTTGGGAGTCTCTAGAAATCGTGGCAATAAGCTGATGCCATTGATAAGTGCCACATGAAGTATTATGATGATGTTGAAATGCATAACAAGGGGGTTAATGCACAGAGGGTTTGTATCTTTCTTGTTGGTCTAGATCCTCATCTCGACAGTGTTAGAGGAAGGATCTTAGCTACCAACCCATTGCCCAACTTGCAAAGCGCATATGCAAATGTGTGCTATGAAGCAAATCGCCAAGAGGTTATGAATGATTCTACTATTGTTAATGATGGTGTGGCACTAGCTGTTTGTAAAAATGGTAAAAAGGGGTTACGATTTTATACACCTGTAAAAAAGATAATCATGTAGTTGAAAAGTGGTTTAAGCTTAATGGCTTCCCTGATTGGCACCCAAAAGGAAAGAATAAAAGTGACAACGACAAGAAGGATTATGGAGAACTTACTGGTTTGGAGTTAAGCAATATGATCGCAACTAGTTTGATAGCAAAGACAGGTATTTCTAAGTTTGATATTGCTAGAGCTGTTACTAGTAGTAGAGATTAGATTATTGATATTGACGCATTTGATCATATGACATATGATAGAGATAAATTCAATGACCTTTCTTCTTCTGTATCCAAAACAGCCATTGTTACTGCTGATAGTGAATCGTTAAAAGTTGAGAGTATTGATAAAATCAAAATCTCTTGCTCTCTTAGTCTTAATGACGTACTTGATGTGCCTGACCTTGATTGCAACCATTTATCTATTAGCTAAATTTCCAAATCCCATAATTGCACAACATAATTTTCGTCTATTGATTGTGTGTTTTAGGACAACCGTACTTTGGCGACAACTGGCAGTGGTAGGGAGAAGAATGGGCTGTACTTTCTGGATTCTGTTCCCAATTCGACTGGTTCAATTGCTCATCTTGCTAGTAATCATCACTTTGAACAAAATAAAATTAATATTTGGGAATGGCGTAGGCGTTTAGGCCACCCATCTTTTTCTTCTTTGAAACAGTTGTTTCCTTCCATGTTTAAAGGATTTAAGTTATTTGATTTCTTATGTGAGACTTGCATTGTGGCAAAAAATCATCACACTATTTTTTCATTGTCTGAATCTATGTCTACCTTGCCGTTTAATCTCATTCATACTGACATATGGGGTCCTTCACCTACCACCTTTCATAATGGTATGCGATGGTTTATAATTTTTACAAATGATAAGACTTGAATGACTTGGTTATTTTCTATGAAATCTAAAAGTGAGGTTTTTGATATAATTCGTAATTTTGTCCGTTTCATTAAGACTCAATTTCATTCTGTGATCAAAATTTTCGATCAGATAATGGTAGTAAGTACATGTCAAATGTTGTCCAAAACTTATTTAAAGAAAACGGTATTCAGCATCAAACTTCTTGTGTGTAATCTCCTCAACAGAATGACATTTTTGAATAACAAAATAGACATATTTTAAATATTGCTAGAGCTCTTTTAATTGATAGTGATGTTCCACTTCCTTTTTGCACTGAAGTAGTTACCACTATTGTTTACCTGATGAATCGGGCTCTCACACGTGTTTTACAATATTAAACTCCTCTACAAGAACTTTCTAAATATAATGATTTACCCTCTATAGTGCGATTACCCCCCAAATTTTTTGATTTTGTTGCCTATGTCTATTTGTTTGCTCACCAGCGCACTAAACTTACTCCACACTCACTTAAATGTGTTTTTCTTGACTACGGTACTAAACAAAAAGGGTATAAAACATATCACCCCTCTTTTGATAAGGTGTTTAGTACTATGGATGTTGTCTTTAACGAAAATGAAATGTTTTATAAATCTAGCACTTAACTTTATGGGGTAAATGACGTAGAAGTAAAGGATTTGTCAATGGAATCATAATGTATGATGTTTAATGAACATCCTATTCCTAATTGTATTGCACATAATAATAATTCGAATGATAAAAGTTCTGAACTTATTAGCCAAGATGAGTTACAAATACCATACTTAGATGCAAGTCCCGAGTAGAATCTAGACAATACGTCTCCTTCTTCTTCAGCATAACCAGTATCTCCTTCTGAGGTATGTCCTCTTGACTTAGCTATCTCAAATCGGTCCGAACCAGAACAAGTTCCTTCTTGTTTTATTAATCAATTACCTTTTTGTCCTAATAGAGGGAAACCACTTACTAGATATGAGTCTAAAATTTCATCCAAGTCTAAATATCCTGTAGTGAATTTGGTCTCTACTCATAGGTTAAATGGTTCTTATGAATTATTTCTATCTAGTGTGTCCTCTGTCTCTATTCCTAGTGATGTGCAAACATCAATAGAAGACCCAAAATGGATTAAGGCTATGGAGGAAGATTTTGGTGCGTTGGAAGCTACTGGGACGTGGACTTTAGTTGACTTGCGCTTGCCTGTAGGGAAGAGGATTGTGGGGTGTCGTTAGGTTTTTGTAATTAAACATCATACAGATGGTGGTGTGGAAAGACATAAGGCTCACTTGGTGGCTAAAAGGTATGCTCAATTATATAGGGTAGATTACCAGGAGGCCTTTGCACCTATGGCTAAATTAAATACTGTGAGAGTCTTGTTGTTTATTGCAGCAAATAAAAATTGGCCCTTACTTCAATTTGATGTAAAAAATGCGTTCATGTATGGAGATTTAGTTAAAGAGGTATATATGGATCCTCCTCCTGGTATAAAGGCTTATGCAGGAACAAATAAAGTGTGCATGTTGCATGAAGCTTTTTACAGACAAAAACAATCTCCCCGAGCTTGGTTTGGTCAATTTACTAAATCAATGAAGGCTTTTGGTTATGTTCAGAGTAATGCTGACCATATCTTATTTCTTAAACATCAAGGAAATTTGGTTACTGCACTAATTCTATATGTCAATGATATGATATTAGCAGGTAAAGATATGGAAGAATAAGAGTCTTTGAGGAAGTACCTAGCGAAGGAGTTCGAGATGAAACAACTAAGAAAGCTAAGGTATTTTTTGGGCATTAAGGTTGCTCAGTCCAAGCATGGTATTTTTCTGTCTCAAAGGAAGTACGTGTTAGACTTATTGGTTGAATGTGGGCCGCTTGATTATCGACCTATTAAGAGTCCTATTGAACAAAATCAGAGGTTATGTCAATCCTTATTAGTACCTCAGTCAGCTTATGCAGGACCATTATGAAACCCATGAAGCAGCAGTCACGAGGATCTTAAGATACTTAAAGGCTTATCCTGGGTGAGGACTTCTTTATTGTAGTCATGGCCATATGCAAGTTGAAGGATATAGTGATGCAGATTGGGCTGGTTTATTAGATGATAAAAGGTCTACGTGTGGGTATTTTACATTTATGGGTGGAAATTTAGTGACTTGGCATTGCAAGTAACAAGCAGTAGTATCTCAATCAAGTGCTGAGGCTAAGTTTAGAGGTATGACCCTTGGTTTTTATGAATTATTATGGTTGAAGAGATTAATGGAGGAACCTGGTTTTAGTTTGGAACCACCTATGAGACTTCACTGTGATAGTAAATTTACAATTGAAAGTGCTTTGAATCATGTACAACACAATCATACTAAACATGTTGAGATAGACAGGTTCTTCATTAGAGAAAAGTTGGATGCGCAGAGTATTTCATTTCCATTTGTTAGTTCTAATCATTAGTTAGCAGATATATTAATTAAAGGGGTTTCAAGAAGCTCATTTGAAATTGTTGTGTTCAAGTTGGGTGTTTGTGATATCATTGCACCAACTTGAGTGAGGGTGTTAAGGTTATTAGAAGATAAGAATGATTTGAATTAGAGGATAATAATGATTTGAATTATTAGATAAGGATTGTGTATTTTGAAGTTATGGTAGAATAGGTACTTTCCGTTGTACATAATGTTATACTCTTATATATAAATTGTAAAGCTACAGATGACAATATACGTAAAACTACAATTCCCTTTCCTATTAATGTTGTCATATTTAGCATTACAATATCCATACCACCACTAATCAACCAATGCCAAAACTCCAACAAAATCACCCCGACTATACCAAGGAGTCTTCACACGATTGATTAATAAAAACTGCAGCACCAAGATAGAATAAGCATCAATGTGAAGTTCCAACAACCTTTCCATCCAATTGACAACCAACAACAAGCAATTCACGATCGTCAGCACATTTTAGCGCAACCAACATGAAACCAAGCAATAACCAAAACACTCATGTAGGGAGTCCAAACGCAAGCTAGGAGTCCTAGCTTGGAGTCACACACAGAAGGTGATTTGCATTAATCTCGCGATGTCTTCCAAATACACGGCAACGTCATCTAGACTTTATCCTTTTCAAAATGGGCTTCTTTCGTACTTAAACAATTATCCAAAATTTTAATTCAAACGATAAGTTGCATCAATCTCACGATGTCTTCCAAATACACGACAACGTTATCTACACTTTATCCTTTTCAAAATGGACTTCTTTCATACTTAAACAATTATCCAAAATTTTAATTCAAACGATAAGGTGATGTTGATTTGGATATTGAAATGCTACTTGAATGTGAATTGGATGAACTATGTGTACTTAAGGTGACTGTTAAATGTGTTCTAAATGTGCATTTGCATAGAAATGATTAGTGTGAATTTTCAACTAAATGTTGAATATCGGAATACGGTCTGATGATATGTGAATATGATTGAATGGGATCATGCAAATGTGATTGATGCATTCCATTTCCTGAACGCATGAAACATAATGGAGTTGTGACCAGAGTAGCCACTGATTAGAGCTTAAAGCTCAACGAGTGAGAATGAGCTTCGAGCTTAAAAGTGAATCAGAGCCTCAGGCTCAACGTTTAATAAGCCATGTATTCACCAAGCGGATAAGGGAGAGTTATCAATGAACCCTATATGGGACAATTTAGGTACTTGGTCACAACAAAGTAACAGAAGGGAAAGTGAGTCTCATGCACACTGCATATGCATAATATGAATGATTAAATGGTTATGAGTGCAAAAATGTGAAATGTGTTGAATGTGATTGTGTGTAATGTGATTGGGTGAGCCATCGATGATGGTCACTCATTGAGTTTGCAAAAACTCACCCAAAATTTGCAATTATTTTTCAGGATCAGAAGAATATCCCGTTAGGCCAACGGGAGTATACCTATAGCATAAGTGAAGGATAAAGGTCGGATCAGTTCGCGTCTGCATTTGTCTTTTTCCTATTTTGTATAAAATTATATATTCTGAAACTATTGTATAAATGATTTATGTTGTAATGTAAAGACATTGTGACTAAAGTGTATTGTATTTGTGAAAGGGCCCAAATGGCTATTGATAACCTTGTTGATTGTATTATGTTGACTGGAAATGTTTATGAAGGAAAGTTGGCCTAAATTGGTTATAAATTTCCGCATATTGCATTTGTGACTAAAATTTTTTTTTAAGCTGATTTTTGAATGATTGAGCGCTTTAGCACGCCACCCTCACGGGGCACGGACTCGCATATCACCCATGATGTTGGGTTTGGGTCCTTGCGGGAGTGGGGTGCTACATTACAAGTATACTCAACCCCTTTGTGGTCCAATACTCCAAGGGGATATTGTGAATGTTCACGTATAGGGGAATATTCTTCGTTCTAATTTTTTCAAACTCGATACCCGGATGCCAATTTTGGAGAAATAAAGGAAGATGAGAGATATGCCAAGGGCCCTCTTCTATTACCTTTTGAGCTTTCGATTTGGAAGAAAAGGTAAAAATTATGTTTTCTTCTTTAATTAACATTACCTCCATTAGCCCTCTTCCTTCCCAATTCCTCACAGCCCATGCATGTATAACCGAAAATGTAGGCCTTTTTTCTATAAAGAATCCCACAAGAGTAACTTCCCATATCTTAGCTCCTTGTTGTAAAACTTCTAAACTAGGAGCCACCACTAGTTTAGCATCCATCTCTACAAAAGGGCTGAAAATCAAAAAGGAGTCTAAGTTATCCTCGACCACCTGTTTCCATTTTTTCCTAGTTCCTTTAGCATTGTCTACCCTATAGGGATGGATCCCTTAGAAGGAGGAGCAACCATAGCAGGGGTAGGGGTAGTTGTAGAAAAAGATGGGGAAAAGGGGAGAGGTGCAACGAGTTTAGGAGGGGAAGGAAGAGTAGATTTAGAATTAGGGTTTGGTGGGATGTTTTATTGGATGGTTGATAGCAGGGTTGGAAATCTGTGTCAATGTTTGGGGACTAATTTTTTGGTTGTTTATAGGTTTGTAGGTTTGGGCAAGAGCAAGAAATCTGGAGAATAAAAGGGCTGAACAAAGTTTTTTTTTTTTGGATTTTGAAAGAGAGCAAGTTATTATTGTTGTTATGCTATGTGGGAGATATGGAAATGGCTGGGGGAAGGAAGGTGGGAGTGAAGGAGGCGTTGTCGAGATTCAAGTGGCGGAGGTCATGGCAGTCTCAGGTGACGGAGGTCATGGACGGAGAGTAGTAAAGCCTTAGTTGAGCGTTATTCCATTGGTGTTGTGAAATAAAGTCCATATGCCACTTTCTATATATCATCTTTTAGACAAAATATGATTTCTATATATTTTTGGATAAAGAGGGTTACGATTTTGTAATTAAAAATTCAGTTGTACAGTAATCTTTCAATGCAAAACAAATTGGTAAAACCTTTTTATCATATAGTTTATATAAAATGTGTGTAACTCTTAATGAGATATATGTTTCTTCATATATTAGCAAACATGTTACTAGAAAGAGACCACTAATAAAGGAAAAAAATATACATATTCTGGCATAATAGATTATGCTAGCCAGAGCTGAGAAATTGAAAAAAGATATTATTATTCTAACTTTAGAATTTGATGGTATGGAAAAATATGTTGATTATTGTAGGGGAAAGTTGGCCAAAATAAAGAAAAAGGAGTTAGCTTATGCTTATGGCCATTTAAAACTCATATATACCAACACATGGCCTCTTATATAGCTACAATATATAATTCAAAATACTTTCTGACATTTATTGATGACTATTCTTATTATATTTATGTGTTCTTACTTAAAGAAAAGTTTGAAATTCCTATCAGATTCAAGATCAATAAGACTGAGATTGAGAACCAACTGTGAAAGTCAATCAAGATCGTTAGATCTGACCATAGAGGAGAGTATTATATCAGACAGGGGGTCTTCGAATAAGAAAAGGATTTGTTTGTCAAATACTTTGAATCTTGTGTAATAATGGCTCAATTCACTCTACCAAGTAGTCTTAAGTAAAATGGTATGACAAAAAGGAAACATAGCACCTTTAAGGATATGATGAGATCTATATAAAGTAAGACCAACCTACCAAATTACCATTAGGGTGAAGCTATGAAGATTGCCTTATATATACTTAATAGGATCACGAGCAAATCGGTATCAAAAATGCCTTTTAAAATCTAAAAAGTTTGGTGACCTAGTTTTACTCAACTTCATGTATATGGTTGTGCTATTGAGGTGTACTTATATAATCCTTATAAGAACAATATGCATTCTTATTCCACTTGTGTTATTACTTTTTACGATATCCCAACCACTCTTAAAGATATAGTTTTATTGTAGAAATGGAGGATCTAGATAGTGAAATCATAAACAATTATGTTTCTAGAAAACAATGTCTATGATGAGGGTGGTCTGTCTCATTTTTATAAGGATGGTCATTCTCATCTTTTTGATAATAGAAGGATGGATATGATGATTATAACCTATCCATCACTCATTAGGTTAGAACCAGTGGATCCAAATCTTAATATTATACCAGTACAATGACATAAACCCATATATAAATAAACTAAAGTTCCTAAAGTACATGATCATATTGAACCATTTCAGTTAAAAAGATGTATTAAGTGAGGAGACTTGCGATATGATCTGACTATATAGTCTATTTGGATGAATAATATTATGATATTAGACATGATTATGTTACTTGTACAAAAACTATTTCTATACCTCATTCATATTTGTGACAGGATGGTATAAGGAATAAAATACAATCTATAAAGCAGAACATAGGAGCTTGTGGATTCTCTTCATAACTACAAGCCCATTAGCTGTAAATAGATTTATAAGACCAAGAAGGACTCCCAAGGTAAATTTAATTGTTTTAAGGCCTGGTTAGTTGCTAGAGGGTTCATTTAGAGGGAAGGTACTAACGTTAATGTAACCTTTTTCTCTTATATCTTTTAAAAATGCATTTAGAGTGATCATGACAGTAGTATCTCATTATGAAATGGAGCTACATCAGATTAAATGGGTTGCAGAAGCCTTTAGTCATGAAATCAAATCGAATCCAAAATAACTAAAAGTTAGTTATTTTTCCTTTTTGTGTGTTAATTGGATACAACCTCTCTACTAGTTAGGAGCAAGGCTATATATTACTGGACCTCCCTAGATCTTATGTATTAGCGTGATTTATACTAGGTTTTGTTATTATTTTTATTGTAATTGGTAAAATAGAATAGGGGGTTTATGATTGATTAACTAATTATCTAAATTTAATAAGGAGTCAAAATAAATTAACATAGTATAAAAGTGAGAAATTCAATTTTACTTAACTATGATCCAAGAGAAGAGTCTCATCTAATTGTAACTTTGATCATTAGTCTAAAAAGAATAAATTTTCACAACTCAAGTAGTTAAAGTGAAACCTATTAGGATAGCTATAATAAGTCCCAATTTTCCTAAATTAATTGATTTAAACCTAACATTCAAACTAAAACTTACTGTTAATTAATTGAGCATGATAAGATTCCAAGTCAATTAAATGATAGCAATAAGCTTAATAAAAAAGAGTAAACCCTAAATTAAATAATTTAGATAGCTACATCTATTTAATTTAGTTTTCATGTTTCTCATAAGTTAAGTATGTTAATACATAAATAACCTACATGCTACTTTTACCAATCATTCATAACAATTATAGATCACTAAACTCCTAGATAACTATAGAATAATCAATACCAAATAAATTTGAAAGGTTAGTCAGTATTCATTACTTATGTAGAAATAAGAAATATTTGAACTAAAATAAAATTTAGGTTTAAAATAAAACCTCCCAAAGTTATAACTAGAGTTTTGTTTTTCCTTAAATCAACAAATTTAGATTTAGCCATATATTGGCAATAGTTGCACACCAAAGTTAGAAGAAAGATGAAAACTATCCTTGTATAGATATAGAATAATCAATACTAAATAAATTTGTTAGATCAATCAATATTCATTACTCATGAAATAAAAAACAAGAAATAAGAAATATTTGAACTAAATTAAAATCTAGGTTTAAAATAAAACCTCCCAAAGTTATAACTAAAGTTTTGTTTTTCTTTAAATCAACAAATTCAGATTTAGCCATTTATAGGCATAACTCCACACCAAGTTAGAAGAAAGAAGCAAAACTATCCTCTTAACAATAACTCATCCTATTTCATATCATCTAAAAATATCTCAAAAGTTAATATGTATTAAAGGATTAAGATAAATTTGCGATCAAAAGAAAAGCACTCATAGATCAAATATTTAGAATGAAAATTTAAAATCTCATCAATTCCATCAAAATCGAATAAAAAAAGACTTAATATCCATTTATGGATTTCACTTTATACACTCAAAGTGTTTATAGTTCATTAAACTCTCGAATCAAAATGTAGAGAGTTATTTCTATAAGCATTATTTATATAAGCTTATTCATGAATCATATCAGCATCACTAACAAATTTGGATTTAATGCATAAATCAAAGGTACTTGATAAAGGTTGAAACGTAGATTAGGTATAGAGGTATTAAAAAAAAAACAAGTTTTTAGGTTTAAAAAATTGGAGGGAATCATATACACTTTCCACACAAGTTTTAACTCAAATTAGTCTAGAATTCACTTTATTCAAATAACATCCTTTTAATCACCTCATCAATTTTCTTTTCCTTTTTATTTTCAAATTTTTTATTTTTTCGTAACAAGAAACAACGAAGAGAAAATTCTCTCTTTCTTTTATTATACTTCTCCCTTATTTTATAAAACTTGAGAAATCAAAACACCACATAACTTGAATAAACTGATTTACTTTCTATAGAAATAGTCAAATATTATGAAAATAAGCTTTATAGGATTCCTTCAATTTATGGGATCAAAATTATTAAGGAAATTAATAAAAAGAAGGATAAAATGGCTTGAAATAAGGTTAATATGAAAGAAAAGCAAGGTCAATGATTAAATTGGTTCTCAAAGGTTAAAAATTAAGGCGGGTTTTTATCATTCTCAAAAAATTTTGGTCTCAAAATTTATTCAAGAGTAAGTTCTAGCATAAAAAAGCCATGTTTGGTAACACACTACAAAGAAAAATATAAAAGCACAAATGTGATGGATTGCTCTTAGGCTCAAAAGCTCACATGGTATTAAAATGCGTCAAGTCTTGCTCATCTTTATTTAATAAAACACTAATCATACTTATATCTCTCATGCATTAAAAATCAAATAAAAAATGTATCCTATCTTAAAGAATATTTCTAAAAAAGTTAGAAAATTTTATGTTGTCATGAGGAATAATCAACATATGAATCATAGTATTTATGAGTTCAAGTACAAATCATAAATTTTATCATAGAAAATAAAGACATATTTGCATATGTTATATAAACTCACTCTCTCCCACACTGAAATTGTAATAGCCTAGACCACCCACTTGCAGATATTGTCTGGTTTGGGCCTCGATCTCTCGGGACTCGTGCCCCCACGGTTTTGTTCCTCCCAGAAGCCTACTCCTGGCTTCCGCAGGAAAAACACTTCTATAAGGGAGAGGTTTTCACATCCTTATAAGGCATGCTTCGTTCTACTCTCTAGCCGATATGGGATACCCATACGTATCCACCCCCTTTAGGAGGCCCAGTGTCCGCGCTGGCATACCACTCGAGTACTAGCTTTGATACCAAGTGTAACAGCCCAGACCACCCACTTGCAAGTATTGTCCGCTTTGGGCCTTGACCTCTCGGGCCCCATGCCATCACGATTTTGTTCCTCCCCGAAGTCCACTTCTGGTTTCCACGGGAAAAACGCACCTACAAGGAAGAGATTTCCATATCCTTATAAGGTATGCTTCGTTCTCCTCTCTAGTCGATATGAGATACCCCTAAGTATCCACCCCCCTTAGGAGGCCCAGTGTTTGCGCTGGCATACCATTCGGGTATTGGCTCTGATACCAAATGTAACAGCCCAGACCACCCACTTGCAGATATTGTCCGCTTTGGGCCTTGGCCTTTCGAGCCTCGTGCCCTCACAGTTTTGTTCCTTCTTGTGGAAGCCGGGAGTAGGCTTCCGGGAGGAACAAATGAGGAGCAACAAAACCATGAGGACACAAGGCCCGAGAGGCTAAGGCCCAAAGCGGACAATATTTACAAGCGGGTGGTTTGGCCTGTTAAATTTGGTATCAGAGCCAGTACCCGAGTGGTATGCCAGTGCAGACGCTGGGCCTCCTAAAGGGGGTGGATACTTAGGGGTATCCCATATTGGTTGGAGAGGAGAACGAAGCATGCCTATAAGGATGTGGAAACCTCTTCCTTGTAGGTGCGTTTTTCCTGTGGAAGCCGGGAGTAGGCTTCTGGGAGGAACAAAACCGTGAGGGCGCGAGGCCTGAGAGGCTAAGGTCCAAAGTGAACAATATCTACAAGTGGGTGGTCTGGGCTGTTACATCATATACTTAGGGGTATCCCATATCAGCTGGAGAGGAGAATGAAGCATGCCTTATAAGGATGTGGAAACCTCTCCTTTGTAGATGCGTTTTTCTCGTGGAAGCCGGAAGTCGGGTTCAGGGAGGAACAAAACTGTGAGGGCGTAAGGCCTGAGAGGTCAAGGCCCAAAGTGGATAATATCTGCAAGCAGATGGTCTAGGTTGTTATAGAAATCATGCATTATCTATAACGTATACATAAGATGCTCACATTCCACAAAATTAATCAGCATAAGATAAGTCAGAGATTAAAATACTCCTTTAAGTTGTGAGCATATGAAACGAAATGCATTATGGTGTAAGAGGATATGCAGGTGTGTCAATTAGATTCTTCGTAAAGTTTCTTTTGTTATTCCCATTACTATGATAATTTGCAATTTCTAAACATGTGAGCTGGTATGCTAGTCTAAAACATTCTATATTGTTTGATGCCTAACCATTAGTTATGTTGATGCCTGGTGCTTGGTGTGGGATGCTTGTGAACGAGAGCTACTAGACATGTGGCATAGGCTGTAGAGTTCTTGTTAAAAGCTTGTGTCATTATATGGACCGTTGACGACTTTGTGCATTGCTACTAGAGATTTGCTAGCCTAGGACTAGGACATGTGGTTGGTGGAGCTCGGTGTAGGCCAATGTTGGACTTAAAACCTTAATTAAGAAAAGAAATATGTTAGGGTTTGGTTTTGTATTTTATTATTATTATTATTATTATTATTATTATTTATTTTTATGTTTTTAATATTAAAAATTCTAATGTTTTATTTATTAATTAATTTATTATTTTTTTAAAATTAATTAGATCCCTAAAACAAAACAATTTACTAATATCTATAAGGTGTTATCCCACCTTATGCATTTTAACAATTTGGAACTTAAGGGATATAATTCCAAAATCTTAAGTTGTCTAAGGTGTGATCTTACCTTACTCATTTTAACATTACGGAATTTAAAGGATTATTATCCTAAACCTGAGTTACATAAGGCGTAATCTTGCCTTGCGAAATTTATCATTCTGGAACTTAAGGTTTTTTATCGTAAAAGCCAATTGTTTAAAAACTCGACCATAAATTAAATTGATAATATAAGATGTTTAAGGTTTAAACGTCTAACCAGTATTAAACCATCATAAAGTTAGTATACAATAAATATTAAACAAAATTAATGAATTTGAAATAAGATTAAAGAAGAAGACTATCTTTACTGATTAAAGTTTTGAATTTTAATTAAAGAAGGAGATTGCTAAATGAAAACCAATTGGTTTATTCTAGTTTATCAAAATTGGTTAGCTTAAGAAAAATGACCAGTTAATTGATAAATTGGTTAATTTTAATAATTTTAATAAGGGTTATTAAAATAAACCGAATAAAAAATAAGTCATTTAAAGTTTTTTATACTTAAATAAGTCAAACGAGCCTAATTTTTAATCAAAACTTAGTCATATAAGGTGTGATCTCACATTCTGAATTGTAGCAGTCTACCCAAAAATCCTTTCTACACTTAAGCTAGCAAAATAATTTCACAAAAGAAAACAAATGAAACTTGTAAATAACTAAAACAAAACTAATAAAAATTATCATGTTTGGGTTGCCTTATAAAGAATGTAATTATTTAACATCATTATGCTTGATAGAGGTATTTTTTCTCAATCTTCTACATATTAAGGAAGTGCCAAATCAATATCCATCAAACTTGAAATCACCCTATCCTTATAAAATGGTTTCAATCTATGTCCATTCACCTTAAATATCTTTTTAGTATCTAATCCTTTTATTTTTGCTGCATTATAAGAAAAAATAGTTATAATAAAAGAATCAATCCATAAAAAAAACTTTAATTGAGAATTTATACACATTTTCTTTCTTACCTCAAATTGTTCCTTAAGATTATGTTATCATAAAACAATTTGATTTTATCTTTGTAAATTCTCAAATTCTTATAAGCATCCAACCTTAGTTCCTTTAACTCTTGTAATTGAAATTCCTTGCCTCCCTAACTTTGTCCAAATCCATATTACAATACCGCATCACCCAATAAGCTTTATGTTTTTTCTCTACATATAAATGGTATGCTTTATCAAAAATCAATTGATAAGGAGACACTCTTATTATTGTTGTGTAGGTTTTACGATAAGCCCAAAGAGCATCGTTTAGATGTAAGCTCCAATCCTTGCTTCTCGAATTCATTGTCTTTTCAAAATGAATTTCACTTCTCTATTCAATACTTATACTTGTCTATTTATTTGTGGATGGTATTTGGTAGCTATTTGATGATGCACTCTATCCTCTTTTAAAAAGATTGCCACTACTTTATTGTAAAAATGACGCCCTTGATCACTAATAATGGCTTATGGAAATCTAAATGTATTAAAAACATTAGACTTTATAAAACCTATAATAGTTGTAAAATCATCAGTTTTAGTGGCTTTTGCTCCACCACTTCGAAACATAAACTGTCAAAATTATGTAAGAAAAACCATGAGATGAAGTAAAAGGGCTATAAAATCAATGTCCTGTAAATCAAATATCTCAATTATAAGAATAGGGGTTTAAGGCATTTCATTTCTATAAGACAACATATATATCTTTTGGCATCTGTCATAACTTTTACAAAAAACATAAGCATCTCTAAACAAATTCTCCCAATAAAAACCACGATCTAAAACCTTTCTAATAGTTTGTTTAAGACTAAAGTGACCTCCATATGTATAGTTATGAAAAAAAAACCTAAGACATAACAATATTCATTCTTTGGCAGACAATGTCAAATATATTGATTAGAGTACAAGTTCCATAAATATGGTTCATGTCAAACGTAATATTTTGCCTCATTCCTTATCTTTTCCTTCTTTGATTTACTAATGTAATTATTTAAAGTTTCAGTAATTAAATAATTAACAAACTCTATGCTCCAAGTAACTACAACTTTCATTTGGAACAATTGCTCCTTATCAATTATAGAGTAATTACACCATGCAAAATCCATTGTTCTTGAAGCATAATAGATGACAATACTTTGTTTCCCATTCTTTTAGCCTTAAATAGCTCCTACTTTATAGTTTTAGCATCAGACATGAACTTATATGACAAATCTCAATTTCGTAGTTAAATAATAGGCACCTATATTGATAATTCTTTGACCTTGTCAAAAGCTTCTTGACATCCCTTCTCAAATTCAAATAGAACATCTTTTTGCATCAACTTTGAAAATTAGCAATATTTGAAAAATATTTAATAAACCTTTGATAGAAAATCCTATATATATAAGAGAAGATTGAACTTCCCTAATGTTTGTAGGGTAAGGTAAGTTCAAAATTAAACCCACTTTTGCCTTATTAACTTCTATACCCCTAGATGAAATCACATATCCTAAAATGATTCCTTGACCAACCATAAAATGACATATTCATATCTTAACACCAAATTTGTTTCAATGAATCTTTTGAGAACCTTAGATAAATTATTTAAGCAATCGGCAAATAAAGCTCTATAAAATCATAAATGAATACTTTAATGTAATTCTTAATATATTTAGAAAATATTTTCATTATACACCTTAGTAGAACCCTTCATAAAAAAACTGAATCAAATGTTGCTCAAGATTCTAATGGTATAGGCAGTTAGCATATAATTACTTAAACGTCTACCATAATGTGTTCAATGTTTTTCTAGTGAATTCTCTTATCTTATATATCTCCTTTGTGATGTTAACTACTCATGATGTAGGAAAGAACATCTCAAGGAATAACCTTTTAATTTTATTCCATGTTGTTTGGGAAGATAATAAAGCCAATCCTTTGTCTTATCTTTTAATAAGAAAGCTCTAAAATTAATTTTTTCTTTTATTAATCCTTATAGATTCATTCTAAGGCAAAAAATATGAAATTCTTTCAAGTATTTATGTAGATCTTCACCTGCATGACCATGAAAGATAGGAAGTAAGGGAATCAAACTAGATTTCAATTTGAAATTTACCTCAACATCTACAAATCTTATGCATAAAAGATGTTGATTCAAATTTGGTAAGACTAACTCTCTTAATGTTATAGTGTTAAGTTTTGCCTTCTTTTCTTCAACTTCTTGAAAATTGGAATCTTCACCAATTGTTAAGTCAATCTTATCTTCCACCTTTAAAGGTGAATGCTTTTTTCCTTACTTAGTCTCCTTTCTTAAATGACTCTTTGTTTTCTCAATCTTTTGACTATATTTCAATTCACTTGTTTGAGAAGAACAAGTGAATCAGTAAAATGTAAAATAAAGTAAAAAGGTAAAAAAGTAAAATATTTCCTTGATAACAGCTCTAAAATTCTGAGCATATTGTTGAAGTCCTAAAAATTAATATATGATTTATAAAACTTTTGTAATATTTGTGAAATTAGGTCAAATCCCAAGAGAAATAAAATTTAGTTTCTTAATTTCAATTCATAAAATAGAATGGGGATTATGATTAATAACAATATCAACAATAATAATATTAAGTGTCTAGACTAAATACAAGACACAATACTTGAAGGAAAATGTTTAAGAGAGACAATACTCAAGTCTTGTCTCTCTTATTTTACCATCAATATTAGTCACTCTTAATTTGTCTCTTGCCATTACATTCCTTACCTTTTCTCTTCTAGTAAAATTGCACATCTAATAGAGCATTCTGATCTCTACTACCATTAACTTATGAATCTTCACATAGGGTTTTGATTAATGAACTAATTAGCTAAAATTAACTAGGAATTACAATAAATAAACTAAGTATAAAAGTGAGAAATCTAGTTTTACTTAACTCTGATTCAAAGGAAGGATTTCTTATAATTGTAACTATGATCATTTGTCTAAAAAGAATAAATTTTTAGAACTCAAGTAGTTAGTTTAAAACCTATTAGGATAGCTACAATAAATCTCAATTTTTTTAAATTAATGGATTCAATCATAACCAAAACTTACCTTAGGTATATGATAACATTCTATACTAATTGAATGATAGCAATAAACTTAGTGAAAAAAACTAAACCTTAAATTAAATAATTGAGATAACTACAATTATTCAATTTATTTTTCTTGTTTCTCATAAGTTAAATATGCAAATACATAAATAACTTACTTGCTAATTGTACCAATTATTTATAACAATTACAGATCACTGAACTCATGGATAGCCACAGAATAATCAATATTAATTTAATTATCATAATCAGTTAATATTAAATACTTACGAAATAGAAAAACAAGGAATAAGAAATACTTAAAATAAATCTAAGTTTAAAACAAAACCTCCCAAAGTTATAACTAGATTTTTTATTCCCCCTGAATGAAAAAATTTATATTTAGCCATACATGGCCATAGTTCCACACCAAAGATAGAAGAAATAAGAAATAAGAAATAAGAAAACAAAAGAAAGATAAAAGGGAAAAATCTTGAAGGTAGGTGTCACATTTTTTGCTTATTCTCTTAGTCAAAACTAGTTTCAATATTCTAGACATAATCTTTTAAACAAATCAAGATTCCTACATATTAAGGCTAGAAATAAGTCTCCTAATTGAACTAAACTTCTTAGAGTGAATTTGGATTTAGATGTGATCTCACTTATATGCTTTAGTAATTTATCATCTTTGACTTTATCTTTACAAAATTCATGAATTTCATAAATAATGCTCCAATCTTCACTTATCACCTCCTAAAATAACATAAAATTAATTTTATCAATTTGGCACCAAAATTAACCCAAAACAAAAGAGATGAATTTGATTAATATAACCAAATCACATCTTATCATAGATGGATGTTAAGACCACTTTCCTAAATGGAGATCTTTATGAAAAGGTTTATATGGAATAACTCGAAGAGTTTAAAGATCATGTCATAATTGATATAGTATGTAAATTGGTGAAATCCATGTATGGTTTAAAATAACTTTCTAGACAATGGTAATAGAAGTTTGTTGAGATTGTTACCTCATTTGCCTTCATAAAAAATAAGGTTGAAAATTTTTTATATTATAAATAAAGGGAAAAGATTATCTTTCTAATTTTATATATAGGTGATATCTTACTTTCATCAAATGACTTGACCATGCTACATGAGGTTATGCATCTTTTGGCCAAGAATTTTCATATAAAGGATCTTAGTGAAGCATCTTTTATCCTAGGTATTCAGATTTATGGGAACATATCTCAAAACTTGTTAGGTCTCTTACAGAGTGCATATCTTAAATGGGCGCTATAAAGGTTTAATATGTCTGATTGTAAACCCATTGGAGGTCCTATGTAACATCTCGTTATCCATGTTAAGGCTAAAATGGTAAATATGAAAGATTATTCAGAGATTAAAAATGCATTGGATGCTCATGCATTATATGATATACACATACATGTGAACATTGAACTTCTACACATGAAAGTATTTGTACATGCATTCATTGACGAATTCCGGGTATAATTGATTTATATATATGGAATGTGATTTTTTTTAATTGTGGGTTTTATATGTGAAAGAATGATTTGGAGAATTTATTTAGTGATTTAGAACTTTTTGGTGAATTTTAGGAAAAATTTTCGAAAATGTATGGTATTATTAGAATTGATAATGAAAATAGAAATAAGAATAATGATATTGAAAAAACAATTTTATAGATTACTTTAGAATTCGTGAATTGATGATATTGAAACTTTTAGAGACATATAGAGTAAAGTTGAATTGTGTTAAATCATCTAAGATATGAATCTTTAAAATATTTTAGAGTCTATTATTAGTTGAGTCTTGTAACCAACTCCAACGAACTAATGTTCTAATACATTCTTCAATTACATCGTCTTGCTTGGATGCGTCTATTTTGTCTGATCCATCTGAGACTTCATCACTTCGTTTGATCCATCTGAGACTTAATCACTTCATCTGATCCATCTTAAACTTAATCACATCGTCTGATCCATCTCAGACTTAATCACTTCGTTTGATCCATCTGAGACTTAAACATTTCCTTTGATCCATCTTAGACTTAATAATTTTGTCTGATCCATCTCAGACTTAATCATTTTGTCTAATTCATCTGAGACTTAATCATTTCGTCTGATCCATCTCGGACTTAATCACTTTGTCTGATCCATCTGAGACTTAATCACTTCGTCTGATCCATCTCAGACTTAATCACTTCATCTGATCCATCTCAAATTTAATCACTTCGTCTAATCTGTCTGAGACTTAATCACTTCATTTGATCTACCTGAAGTGGGAAGACTTTCTAAGAGTCCTCAAAGAAAACTACATGCCCAAGATTTAGTTGGACAGAAAGACAAAGGAGTTCTTAGAATTGAAGCAAGGCAGGATGTCAGTGGCATAATATGAGATTTAGTTCAACGAGTTGATGGGTTATGTTATTGCTTTAATCCCTACAGAAGAAGACAAGTGTAGGAGGTTTGAGGACAGGCTCAATATGGAGATCAAAACAAGGTTGACGCTTTCAGATTTGAATAGTTTCATTGAGTTAAGAGCTGCTTCAATCAGAATTGAGCAGCTACTGAGAGAGAGACAAGCAGAGACTAGGCAAGGGTTTAGAATGAAGAGGTCTAGTAAGAGTCAGAGTGGTTCTGGTAGAAGATTCAGTAAGCGCTAGAATAGAGCCTTTAGACCGCCAGCTGGATTATGGCAATCAGGATTCAGACAGAGGGGTGGTTTTGTACAATCAGACAGCGAAACAGGTATAGTGCAAAGTCAGTTGCTCCTGTGTGAGTATTGTGGGAAAAGGCACGGTGAAGAGTGCTCGAAACTGTCTGGAGCTTGCCTTAGGTGTGGCTCTTTTGATCACCATATTAAAGATTGTCCTACTACTTTGGGAGCTTAGTCTGGTATAAGTGGGAGATCTAGGAGTGATGTTATGATTCAATAGAGCCAAAGTAGTGGGTCCGGACAGAGAAGCTATGGGAGAGGTAGAGTGAACTGAGGGAGTCCTTCTATGAGGACTAAGGTCTAGAGCAGTCGACTCCAGTCCCAAACCAAAGTCTATGCCATAACTAGACACGAGGCCAAGGACTCTCCAGATGTCATTGCAGCTACACTTCTTATTTATAACTTTGAAGCATTTACATTGCTAGATCTAGGATCTACACATTCATTCATCGCACCACATCTAGCATCTAGGCTACATTGTGATAGAGAGTAGTTGAAGTATGAATTAGAGGTGAGTACACCAATAGGTAGTACTACGGTGATAGGAGAAGTCTGCAAAGGATGCTTGATTCGAATTGATCAAGCAGTATTGGAGACAAACCTTATTATACTATAACTAAGAGAGATAGAGATTATCTTAAGCATAAATTGGCTCACTGCTCATAGGGTTGTCATGAATTGCTATACCAAGGAGGTAGTACTAGAATCTCTTGGTCAGTCAAGGGTAGTATTCAGAGGAATTAGTCAAGCAGTGCCAGCAAGGATGATATCCTTCATAAGTGCATTGAGGTTGATGCAGGGTGGATGTGGGGCCTATCTGGCCCATATCATTAATACTAAAGCTGAGCAGAATGTGCAGGACACTTCCACGGTTAGGGAATTCATAAATGTGTTTCCCGCCAAACTACCTGGTTTACCTCCAGATCGGGAAATAGAATTCACCATTGATCTAGTTCTAGGTGTTGCTCTTATATCTATTCCTCTATATAGGATGGCACTTGTAAAACTGAAGGATTTGAAGTGTCAACTATAGGATTTGTTGGAAAAGGGTTTTATTAGACCCAGTGTTTCACTATAGGGAGCTCCGGTGTTGTTTGTAAAGACGAAGAATGGGACTTTAAAGTTATGCATCAATTATGGGTAACTAAATTAGGTGATAGTGAAGAACAAATACCCGTTGCCTAGAATTGATGACTTGCTTACTTAGTTACAAGGAGCTCAGGTATTCACTAAGTTGGATTTGAGATCTGGGTACTATTAGTTGAAGATAGTAGAGGTTGATGTACCTAAGAGTGCATTCAGGAGCAGGTATAGGCACTTTAAGTTCTTAGTTATGTTGTTCGGGTTGACTAATGCCTCAGTAACATTTATGTCTTTGATGAATAAGGTGTTTCAGCGCTACCTGAATCGATTCATGATTGTATTCATAGATGACATTTTAGTGTATTCTAAGAGCAAAGAAGATCATGTTGAACATTTATGAGTCATTTTACATATTATAAGGGAAAAGCACTTGTATGCCAAATTTAGTAAGTGTGAATTTTGGCTGGATCAAGTAGTATTTTTTGGTCATATAGTGACTGGACAAGGCGTACAAGTAGATCCAAAGAAAATAGAAGCAGTGATAAATTGGGAAGCTATAAGGAATGTGTCTGAAATCTGAAGCTTCCTAGGATTGGCCGGATATTATTGAAGGTTTGTTGAGGGGTTTTCTCTGATCTCAACCCTTTTGACAAAACTTATAAGGAAGAATGTAGTGTTTAGATAGAATGAGGAGTGTCAGAAGAGCTTTGAGGAGCTGAAATGCTGGTTGACTAGGGCACCGGTGTTGACTATTCCATTGGGAACCGGAAGATATATGGTATATAGTGATGCTTCGCATCAAATTTTGGGATGTGTGCTGATATAATATGGCAAGGTGATTGCCCATGCATCGAGACAATTAAGGTCTTACGAGATTAATTACCCGGTACATGATTTAGAGCTTGCTACAGTTGTCTTTGCTCTAAAGATACGGGGACATTACTTGTATGAAGAGACATTCCAGATTTACACTAATGATAAAAGTTTGAGGTATCTATTGAGTCAGAAGGAGTTGAATCTAAGACAGAGAAGGTGGATTGAGTTATTGAAGGGTTATGACTACACGATTGAGTGCCAACTGGGTAAAGCTAATGTGATGGCTAATGCTTTGAGCAGAAAATCTATTACTAGTGCAACTTAAATTCAGTTATTGAGGTTACCCAACTTGATTCATTTGAGAGCTTTGAATGTGGAGTTGAATCTGGATTAGGATGAGGCACTGATTACTACATTGAAGCTAGGAACGATCTTGCATGATAGAATCAGAAAAGTCCAGGGGAAAGATCCTAATATGGTGAAGCTTATAGAGAAAGTGAAGATGAATCCGGATTTCGAGTTTGAGTTAAGGGGTGAGACATTATGGTTGAAACAGAGGTTGTGTGTGCCCAATGTAGAT
>JAOQMP010067809.1:0-38366 GCA_027563575.1 Erythroxylum pedicellare | reverse complement strand
TGATTGAATGGGATTATGCAATGTGAGTGATGCATTCCATCTCATGAATGCATGAAATATAATGGCAGTTGTGACCGAAGTAGCCACCGAAAGTAAAAAAGAGCTTAAAGCTCAGAAAGTGAAAATTAGCCTCGAGCTTAAAAGTGATTAAGAGCCCAAGGCTCACTACTTCCTAGATGGGCTGTAAGATGCGCAATAATTCTCTTATAGACCAGAAGCCTCTTATTCCAACCCACGTACATCTCTAAAAGACCTAATTAAGATTGTTGCTACTAATACTCTACTATTTCAATAGGATGTGATACAATTTTAGCAAGATACAAGGTTTAGAATCCAGAACTTGGTAAGCTAGGTGGGTTAGCTAATGGTAGTTATCAATCGTTTAGAATCATAAAGCAAAGAGATGCAACCATCTTAACCTGAGGTGAATCTTAGGCATATTAGTGCGAAAGCCTTCCGGAGTGGAAAGGAGCTTGAGAATCTTAATAGGACTACTCAAGAGATCACTAGTGAAGAAAAAGTGGAGAAAGGGCTTGAAGGAGAAAAAGATATGTCATTTAGCTTGAAGGTGAGTACTGCCTTAATTATTGTTAATACTAACCCTTTACCTTTACTTAGTAGATTAGAGAAATTAAACGAGGTGTAAAAGTGTAAAGAGATACTAGAGATTTTCCAAAGGTGTAGGGATTCATTAGAGATTAAAAGTTTGAATATAGGGAAGACGATGAATGTGAGTGGTCATCAATTTAGGCCCTATCTTGAAGAACCTCAAGTGGAATGTCATTTTATCTCTTATCAATGAATTCCAAACATTGATATAACTTCTTTCAATTTTTATCCAAAAAAGGAAAAAAAAAGGAAAAAGAGAAAAGTAAGAGAAAAAGAAAAAGAAAAAGAAATAAAATGAAAGAAAATATGTTTAAATAAAAGTATCAAGGAGGAAATATAACTATTTTGAAAAGTTATTCATGGTTAGTTTCTCCTCTTAAAGTTGTATAGAATGGGTGATGAAAGTATGTTACATATAAGATAGATATTGTTTTAAAGGATCACCACTTATGGTTGTAATGTATTATTTGTCATCGATTTTATGAGTGATCCCTTCTAATTGGTTGTGCTTCATGTGTTTTATAGCATTAGGGCTTGAATCTAAGATGTCGAACAAAGTTTTTGCATTCATTATAGCTGATAGTACCCAGTTTTGAATGAATTTGAGTTTTTGTGCTTGATATTATATTAAATGTTCTCTTATTTCATTAGCTTTGATGGCTTTTGTATTACATTACCCAAGTACATCTCACCTTAACCCTTTCCCACATTACAACCCTAGAAAAGTCTTTTGATTCATGATTATGTATGTGAATCTTAATGGTGGAGAAATGAAATGATATGCAAAGTTATGGAATGTCATGATCATGAATGGTGTTTGAGTATACCCAGGAATTTATCATATTTAAACACATTTTATCAAAGTCTATCCCTACATTGCTCAGCTTCTGAAGGGAATGATTGTTGATTGGTCATGAGCAGAAGAATTGAATGTTTAGTTCTTGTTATGGTTTTGGAAGTTGTTTTTCTTTTCTTATGACAATATATTTTTAGGAAATATGAAAATGAGTAAGTGTTTTGGTTGTGCCTTTGATTTTGTTATTTTGGCCCAGAACGTGCAAACATTAAGTGTTGGGGAGTTTGATGAATGCATAATTTCATATCTTTTTCAAACTTACAATTAGCATATTAAGGATGCTAAATGTCTTATTATGCTCATTTATAACCATTTATGTACAAGACATTATGGGAAAACAATTGATAAAAAATATCTTTATATAAGAATTTCCAGCATCTTCTCTAATTGAACTCCTAGGATGTTTTCAAGTTTTAACATAAATAGAGATTCTGAATCTAAAAGTGGTATTCGGAGAATATTTGGAGAACATCGCAAGATTTTCAAGAAGCCCAAATTCGTAGTTGTTCGAATTTGTTTGGACCAGAAATCATTTGTTCAAAGCAAAACTATTTCTACAAAATTGGCAGCCTAACCATTGGAGCTTTACATGGACATATCTGAGGCTTATGAAATCCAAATTAGGTGATTCAAAAGCTCAAATTCAAGCCAACATTGTAGGCCATAATTCTTATATAGAACTCAATGCTCAAAACTTCTATTTTGAGGGGATAAAAAGGTTGAGAAGGAGATATGAAATCTGTACCAACCTAGTTTGACCTTCCCCTTGGTTTTTTGGCCCAATAAATGAAGAATATGTCGTACAATGCAAGATGCACAGTCGTGCACTTTCACAAATTGGGCATTTTAATTGCTTTGTAGATTGGATGCATGGTCGTGCACCCAACTGTGCATATGCCTAAAAGCCTAGTTTTTATTATAAATTGCCATTTTGGGAGGTGAAAGAAAAGATGAATCATTTTTGGACGAAGGGGAGGGGTAAAGCATGCACTCTTTGGAGACCTATGGAGGGCTAGGCTTCCTTCTTCTAGTTTCGAGGTGAAATCAACACTGAGCATCACATTTGAGCACTTCTTTATTGTGTAATGTTGAGTCACTCTCTTTTTAGGGATTGTTTATGTTATCCTAAGTTTATTGATTTGGGTATTTGTATAAAGATGACCTGAAAGCGTTCATTAGGTTGTTATTTTTGAAAACCCATTGCTAGAATCTTGAATGCAATATGTAATCATTATGCTTTTGATTCATTTGTGGCAACTGATGGTGCCCAATCATTAGGGATAATTAAATCTTACTTAAATGGTCCTGAGCTTATGTTGTTGTTGCCTTAATTAATTTATTTTCCTAATTCATAATGTGGATGACTTATTAAATATAAAGAACTGCCTCTAGGTTGATTAATAACTAGGTTTAGCTAAAGAGCTTATTTTAATTAAACAAGACCTAAGAGAAAACCGAGGTTAACAAAACTTGTTATTAACCTATGATTACTAGTTGCCAGAAGAGGTATGAGGATAACAAGACAATAAAGTATGCTTATTCGTGTGTAGGCTGAGATTGAACTGAGAACTCGATTTCAAACCCATTAATCACTTTTATTACTTTTTGACTATTTTCTGTAATTTGCTTTCGTTAGTTTAATTTTACTTTATTTTTTATTCGAAACCAAACCAAACCCCCTATAACCTAAACATTAATTTCTTTCATTACAAAAGCTACACGAATAGTCCCTGTGGATACGATCCCTACTTACCACTTCTATAAATTTAGTTATGTAGAGTTAGGTTTATTTTGTGGTGTATTCGACACACATCAACAACGCGTTAATAAAACTAAGAGTTTGAGTCATATAAATAGGTTATTTGAGGTGACCATGAAGAAAGGCATTGTGTATGTCCAAATGACAAATGGACCAATCATTTGCTAAAACAAGAGTGAGGATAATGAATATTTTGATGATAAGACTGAAGGTGTCAGTGTAATTAATACTTACAGACTGATGATAGCCTTTGGCAATAATGTGTGCTTTATAACTATCAAAAGAACCATCATATTTATGTTTAGCTCCAAAAATCCATTTGCAACCAATAATGTTAACATTGGATGGTGGAGGGGCAAGGGTCCAAGTATGGTTGGATATAGAGTGGTGAACTCATCAAGCATGACTTGGTGCCAATGTGAAAATATATTTGCTTGTATAAAAGAGATAGGATCGGGTTTGCGAGTGTATTAAGAGATAATGTTGTAAGTAATATAGTTAGAAAAGGATCAAGAAACACATGAGTTATTACAAGTTTTGGTAATCGTAGGTTGTTATGGTGGTGAGGATGGTGAGTTATAGGAGATTAATGAGATATACTATAGTACAGAAAACATCAAACTGAAAGGATTCTGGTATAAAGATATAGAGGAGAAGGGTAATGCAATTTCAGAACATATTTTTCTTCCAATCAAACCATTTTGATAAGGAGTGTAGGGATAAGAGACATATATGATATCCTATTAATGGTAAAGTATTGAGCAAAAATGTCTTTAATAATTTTAAGATGGCCATCACATCAATAATTTTTGATGGTGATGAAGAGAAGATTTTTTATGATTACTTTGAATTGTTGAAATTGGGAGAGGACTTAGGAATTATGGGTAAGGAGAAACATCCAAGCATAATGACTGAAATCATCAATGAATATGATAAAGTGTTGTGAGCTAGAACGAGAGAGGAAGGGTGAGGGTCCTCAAATGTCATAATGAATAAGTTGAAAAAGGTTTAGTTGAGAGACAAGTTGATAAAGGGAATAAAAGACAAGTGTTTTTTTCCTTAAAAACTTAAGGTGTAAGGATTTATTACATTAAAATTATTTTATTAAAGACGAGACAAAGTTAATAAAGTAACACAATAAGGATGACCTAGATGTTGGTTCCATATATTAAGTGCAACTTATTTGGTTATAAGAGAGACATAATTTTTGTAAGTGATTGAAATCTTTATGGGATAGGGATTTTTGTAGATGTTACTAGCAAAAAGTGGTATTTTGATTGCGAGGTCCTTCATAAGGTAATAAGAAGTAAACTTAGCTAAAAAGAAGAATCCTTGACAAACTTGGCAACAAAAAATAAGTTTGTGGTAAGTTAAGATACAACTAAAATATTGTGCAAGTGCAACGGTTTGGGATGCGTGGATAATGTGAAGTGTCTAATGTAAGAGATATCAAGGGTGAGTTAAGTTACAGCTAAAATATTAAACTTTAACACAATGTCAGGAATTTAATAAGTTACTGATCAAGTGTTATATGAGTTGATGCATCAATGTTAGGTAGCTATTTGATGATATCACATGAGGTAAAAGAGGTCTAAACATTCCTCTTTAATATGTAGTACATTCCTCTTAGTTATTTAACTTAAGTATTTCCTTTTTTAGCCTAAACATTTTCTTATAATGACCTATTTATTTTATTTATTTACTTGTCTTTTTCTCATTTGTGTATTTATTTACTTATTTTATCTTATATTTTTGTTTACCTTCTCTTATATTTATTGTATTACTTATTTTATATTTTTATTTATATGTAGCTATTTATTTTTATTTATTATTTTATCGTTATATATATATATATATTTCATGTGGGTCTATTAGAAATAGTCTCTCTACTAATTAGGGGTAAGGACGTATACTTTTTGTACCTCTCTGGATCATACATATCAGCGGGACTTCTATTAGGATGTGTTGTTATTGTTGTTGTATTTAAGGTAAAAGAGGTCATGTCAGACTTTGGTTGAGATCGATTGGTTATTTTTTTGTCTCAAAATATTTAAATCGATAATTTGTAGTAATATGTCCTTATTTACAATATATTTGACATTATTTAGGGTGTTTAGTGTAATTATGCTCATTTAAGTATTGGGCTTAAGTGTATTGTCAAATTTGAGGTTAGATAATAAGAGTTTAGGGTTGGTATATATTTATGATTTTGAGAAGGTAGGGTGTTAGTCTATTGGTTAGGTCTAATCTTATTGAAAGTTTAGAGAAACGAGAATGAGGACATTTATTTAGTTTTAAGATAGTTTTTCACTACCATGATGTCTTCTATGGTAAAAGGAATGACAGTCGTCGTTTTGCCTAGATTGTCTTTCTGTAGAAAAGGTCGTTACTACAAAGGTGACATCAAAAGAGGTTGCTGAAGGTTGGTGAAACATCAGCAACCATTTCTCATGAAAGAGGAGTTTAAGCAGAAATCAACAAACGAAAGGGTGAGTCATAATTCATAAAAAGGCTTTATAATCTTATGGAAAACTATTAAGAGCAAAGAGCATTAGATCCTCATTAAAAATAAGGTATTCAATTGTTATAAGGTTTATTGCTGTGGAGGAGATATTCAAAAGATAATATATGATGCCTGAGTCTCCTTTTTTGGTGGTGTGAAATCATCATTAGAGAAGTGAATGCCAAACAGTAGTTTATTATAAGAAATGACTTTTAAGTGTTTTCCAAAGTTAGCATGGGATGTTGCATCTGAGAGCAAGGGAGGCAATGGTAGGAGACAATATGCTATTAGACAACAATATACCAACATGTCATTCCTTTTTCGTTAAAGAAATTTCTTTAAGATGGGTGACAAACTAAAGCTGGTCTCACTAATTTTAGGTAGTTATGGTATGTTGCCATCAATGTACCCAACACATCATAGGTCAGTAGGATTTGTTGGACTTGATTATTTATTTGTTGTGATCAAGTGTTATTACAGACATTGATGAATGGAAATTGTGGAGTTGTTGATATATATTGATTTATGGACATATTAGTATGTTTGACTTATTCTAAAAGAGGAACTATACTGGTGGTATAAGGAAAATATATTAGTTGGGTATTATATATACAATAAAAGTTATTGTTGGAAAAAGTGGGTAGGAAAAAATTTAAGAGATGTAGCTAGCTTTTAATACCTTGAAAAAGAGTGTATGGAGAGTGTGTATATTTGTATTGCTCTTTAGCTAATTTACAGATTTTTGAAGTATATATATACAAGGAATGACTAAGAAAGGAAACAAAACTATTATGAAAATGTACATTATTAAGATGAAAACATTTACAGATAGTCACTTGACGATGAAAATATTCAAGATATATAAATTAGGGAGAATGATTGATTTGAAAACCTAGAGAAATCTTTTTTTGATTTTCATATGTTATCGTTATGTCTCATGTTAAGCTTTATCATTAATAGTGGGGCAATAATCACTATCTTTTTCTTAATGGGACATTCATTAGCTTCAATATTATCTTGTCATTTTAACCTGCGAAAGCCTCTTTGCTTGTCATTTTTAACTTACAACTCACAAAATTAAACAAGAAAAATCCAACCATCTTGTATTTTTGAACACAACAAATTCAAAACTTGAAAAGGTAATCCCATATGTTGTTTGCACTAATGCTTATTAATAAACAATTACTTTTGGTTATAACTAATATATGTATGTTTCCTTCTCCAAGCTTTTACATGCCTTACAATTTTAAGTTAATGCAATAAGACTGAATTATCTTTAACTTTACTTGACGTATAAAATCAAGCTCTTTAGAAGTTGTTCATTTTTTGTATAGATAAAGCTACTATAGATATTAATATATGAATGAAAGTGAAAATTTGTTAATTATCTCATATACAAATTATAAAATAAAGATAATGTTATTCCCTAATGTAACCTAAGATAGGGGTGAATTAGGTGAATTCAAGATTTTAATTAAAGTATACTAACTTAAAAAAAACAATATCTACAAATTATCACAAATGTAAGAATGAAATAAAAATAAATGAATTTAATTATGCTTATAAAGAATAAAGTAAAGAGTAAAGGAAGAGAATCCAAACTAATTTGTAGTGATTCACAAGGCGAAGAATAACGATTGTATAATTTTTTGTTTTGGTAAAGGACACTTAAATGCTTTTTTATAATTAAACTAATGAAAATTTTCTATTTATAGTGTTTTGGGACTCCAAATAGCCTTTAGAGTCAAGAACTAGTTGTTACAATGACTATATGTGAAGCACTGGTCAACTAGTAAGCATTAAAAGCTCTAGATTCAAAGGATACTAGTATACCAATATGATATATTGGTCAATCAATACATCAACTAATGCTACAGTAAACTTTCAATACTTCAAATTTAGTAATTTTAACTTTTATTAGTCAACCACTAGTTTATATTAGTTAACCATTCACTCTAAAAACATAAATTTAACACATTCAAATGCTTAAACTCAATATGAATAATGTCATTATAATTAAAAACACTTCCCAAGAAATTTCCCAAAGATTATTTAAAAGAGTAAGAGGCTTTATATTAAAAGTAAAAGCTTCAATACCTTTTGATAAATGTAAAGACTTATACAATAAAGTGAAATGAAATATTTATGTATGGTGAGCCTTTTAAACTATCAAAGATAATCAAGATAAGCTTATAATAAGTAATACATGAAATAACCTCGTTGTATCTTAATCTTCTTTTTGACTTGATCATTATATTGAATGTTAAAAACATTGGTTTTCTTTCATAATACATTGGTATGGCAATATTTTGTTCTTATATTCCTTCCTATCAACAACATTAAACTCATTAGTAGCACTTATGTTTTGTTATCATAAAAACTTTGGTTAGAACCTCCTTTAGTTTAACAATCTCTTCCTTTTTAAAGGTGATAAAAATTTGTGATATTAGAAAGCATTATGAGAATTTAACTAGATATATAGCAATCCATATTAAGATAATAATTATCTCCCCCTTTACTCATACATAACACGTAGATCAATATCATAACCACAATTCATTATTGAGAGCAAGATTTAACAAAAATATTAATTATAAAAAAATATAACTATTCATCATAAAAATAGGTCATAAAGAAATTATTCATCATATAAAGAAAACATCAAAATAATAAGTAATAAATAATCCCCTTGAATTATAGCATTTCCCTATAATATCACAATAATTATTCTCCCCATTTTTGGAAACATAAAAAAATCAATTAGCTGGTGGGGGAAAATGAGATTTAATCAAATTGTATAGGTCATCAAGTTGATGCATTGTAATGTCTTAGAAAGAATCAAACTCTCTTCAGAACATGGTGAGCTAATACTCAATGGCTACCAGATAAGCTTTTGGTGGAGAGCAATGATATGGTTGTGAAGTGGTAGCCCCTCTTCCTCTATAGGTAACTTAATGTTATGGCTCAAAAAAGTCTGATCGGGATAATCAACATATGGCGGAGGCTCATGTATAGATGATGGTTGCTGAAGATGGACCCATGACCACTGATGTGGTTTAATCATCTGCCCATCGATCAATTGATATCCTATTTAGTTAAATGTAGCAGAGTGAAAGAAGAAATTAAAGTCATTCTTATTGCTCACTGGAGGAATATGAAAGTGTTAGAAGATAAGATTAAGAATGAGGGCAAATGGGATGTCTTGTTTCTTTTTTTTTTTGTTAAATGGAAGTGGAATATGTTAAATAAGAGAAAGTGGCTAAGATGAATTGGTTTTCCTAACATAAGAGTACAGAGGAACCATATATCATCATTTCCTAAAACAAGTAAATTGCCCACTGATAGAGCCAAAATTATATTTAATGAAATGATGGTGGAAACAACGAATAACGTTAAGGTCACAAATATCATTAGCGTCTATGTGGACCTCTACATTAAGGCACTCAAAGATAATCTTGACTCTATCAGGCACATAATGTCGACGAATGATATATTTGGTGTGACAAATATAAGATGAAAGGCGTTTAGGAACGAGAATGCCTAGAATCTTGTTATTTGGTGCAACAAATATAGGATGAAAGGCATTCAGGAATGGGAATGCATAGGATCTCGTTATGAAATTGGAGGTGAGATGAATGTCAATACCATGGATGATGGAGAAGATTTAGGTGTCACCTTAAATTATTTTATGATGGAGATTGGTATAGAAAAGTCTGACATTTCTGGGACTAATCCTATAGGTTTTGGTCAGAAGAGATTCCTACCCTTGATCAATGAAGTAACAAACATTATCCTTGAATTATTTTAAACTAGAAGATAAGATAACACGATTCTCATAAAGATACCAGGAAGCATAATTTTGATTATAAGTTGAGTCAATATCAAAGTACTTATCCTTACTAGGAACAAGCATTGAAGGAGGGGCTGGTGATCTCTCTTGAATCTTACGAGTCCTAGAAGATGTAGGGGTTGCCTACCTCGAGTGAGAGTCCCAGGTTTAGGATTAAGGTTTCCTCTAATTCTAGCCAAGAGAGAGAGAGGGGGTGAGTTATGAGATGAAGGTTAAAATAAAAGGTTCACAAATAAACTAATATCTTAGTATGAAGAACCTATAAAAGAGAAAATAATAGTACTTATATAATCTCAAGTCCACAAGTTTCAAAGTAGGAATCAAACTCTGCATGACTTTGATACGTAATGCTAAAAGAAAGGGCATGAAAAATGAAATGTGAAAGTTACACATAAACAAATAAGGGCAAGTGTGTAAGACATTAGGGGCACATAGTAAAGTAAATTAAAAGTGTTTAAATGAATGACCTTAGTCAAAAGGGGTTTTCAATTAAATTAAAACGACATCAAAGATATGTAAATTGAATTGAATTTGAAATGATTCATTTAAGAGTAGATGCAATTCAATGTGATTTGCTATTGAAAGACCTTAAAACAATAATCAATTGATTAAACGAATCTTTAATTTCAAGAATTAATGCATAAATAAGAAATCTCCAATTATTATTCAGGGAAAAAGATCAAAAATTTTGATTTGGATAAAATTAAACATAATACAAGGCAATTCATAGTAAAGAAAGCTTAAATCAATCATCAATTAAACTAAAAAATCATTAATCTTGTAAAGTAATACATAAATAAGAAATCCATAAGATTCATTTAGGAAAAATCACCATAAATTTCAAATTGGACAAAATTAAGCATAATTCAAATCAATAAAGAGTCAATAAGGCTTAAAGCAGTTTTAAATTGAACTAAGGATCCTCCAATATTGAAATATTCAATGCAATTCATATGAAAATGGGTAATTGCCAATTATGAAACCAAAATTTAGCATATATTCTTAATTGATGCAATTAAAAGTGTAATGTATGAAATTGAATGCATAAACATGCACAAATATGTTAGCAAATGAGATTATAAGCTAGAGGAACCATTAATTGAATAAGGAAATACAAAATTATGAAAGCCCCAAATGTGGAATTTATCATCATAATAGTGGGATGAATTGAGCTTGATAGAGGAATGAGCAACCACCTTATAGTATTAGAGAGATGAATAGAGGTGGGGGAGGTGTTAGAATCTTATATGATTTATAATGATTCCTTCCCTCATTTACTTTATTTAAAGTCCAAGAAAAAAGTTAAGTTCTATTATCATGCTCATCTTGATCTCTTTACTCATACACTTAGGAAATTCTTTATACATATTCTCATTAATAGCACCAAAAATAATATCATTAACATAAATTTGAATTATTAATATATCATGCTTGTGCATTTTAATAAAAAGTGTAATGTCAACCTTACCTTTAGAGAATCAATTTTCTAAAAGAAATGCAACTAACTTATCGTATTAAGATCTAAGGGCTTGGTTTAAACTATGTAAAGCTTTGGAAAGTTTGTATGCATGGTTAGGTGCATCATAATTTTCAAAATCGAGAGCTTGATCAACATAAACTTCTGCTTGAAAGTAAACATTTAAAAGGCACTTTTAGCATCCATTTAAAGTAATTTGAAATTCAAATACACTATAAATGCAAGCAAGGGCCTAATGGATTCTAGCCCAGCCATTAGAACAAAAGTTTTTTTGAAGTCTATACCCTCCTCTTTATGGTACCCCTTTGCTACCAATCTAGCTTTATTTCTCATAATAGTACCCCACTCATCTAATTTATTTTTAGAGAACCACTTGGCACCTACATTCCAAGTACTAAACTCCACACTCTATTCCCTTTAAATTGATTTAACTCCTCGTTTATAGCAATAATCCAAATTTTATTATTAAAGACCTCGTCTGTTGCCTTAGTTTTTAACTTAAGAAATGAAAAAAATATAAGATAAATCTTTAAGATGAGATCTAGTGATTACCCCTTGTTGATAAAATTTTATTAAAAGGATGACACTTTTTGGATTTTTAGTCTCCTGGGAGTTCCTTATCCTTTTTGTTTCCCTAACTTGGTTTGATAATAATTTCGTGAGTGATTTGTTAGTGATCACTCTTATTTCCTTCAAAGGCTAATGAGTCTAATTCTTTTAATATACCTATATCATCATCTTCAAAATCTATATTAGATGCAAGAGGGTTAGATTCATCAAAGATAACATTCATAAATGCTTCAATATTAAAGGCCTTTTTATTAAACACATTATACGCTTTGCTAGTTAAAGAATAGCTAAGAAAGATTCCTTTGTTTGTTTTGGAGTCAAACTTTCTTAAATTATCTTTAATGTTCAAGATATAGTGTTTACAATTAAAAAAACTTTGACATAACTGATTTTTGGTTTCTTCTCATGCCAAAGTTCGTAAGGAGTTTTATCTAAGGTTAGTTTACTATAGACTCTATTTGAGATGTGAAATACAGTGGTGACTTTCTCTGCCCAAAAACACTTAGAAAATCATACTCATTGATCATGTTCCTAACTATTTCATGTAAGATCCTATTTTTCTTTCAGTAAATCCATTTTGTAAAGGGGTTCTTAGTGAAGAAAATTTGTGAAAATTATTGTTATCCCTACTAAGGTTTCAAACATTTCATTTTCAAATTTCCTTCTATGATGACTCCTAATAGACATGATAGAAAGTTCCTTTTCATCTTATACACTTTTGATAAATTTAAAAAATGATCCAAAGCATTCATCTTCGTTTTCTAAGAGTATGGCCTAATTAAATATAATAAACTCATTATCTCTAACAAAAGCAAAAAATTTACCATCTAAACTAGCAATCCTAGTTAGTCTAAACAAACCTATATGAAGTAATTGTAAAAGTTTAGTGAAAGTTACCAACTTTTTATGTTTGAAAGATCTTTTGGTTTAGTTTCCCATTTGGTAAGCTTCAGAATCTTTTCTTTCTCAAATTTGACCTTTGAAAGTCCATTTACAAGTTGTTTTGAGTTGAAGCTAGAGATGAGGTCCATGCTTATATGTCCAAGTCTCTTATACCAAATACATGCATCTTCACTAAAAAAAATTAGGTACTTTATATCTTGGTTAGAGAATCATCAAGATCAATTGTATATTTGTTTCCTTCTCTTTTTCCTAAAAATGCTATACCATTTTCAACTACTCTAGATATAATGCTTGGTCTCGCTTCAAAATATACATTGCAGTCTTTATCACGTAGTTGGCTCACTTTTACAATGCCAATTATCTTGCGCTTGGCATTATTTCCAAATGTGATCAATTATCCATCTTTATCTTTAAGGATTAAGAATTATGATGAATTGACATTCATGTGCCTTAAGCATCGACTATCCATTTACCATTTGTTCCTATTTTTCTTAGAGACATACAAAACATTCTAATTAATATGTTTAAGGTACCCAAATGACTTAGGTCCTTAGACATTAGTCTACTTTTTCTCAACCCACTTACTTGATGGTTTATTAGTTACTTTTGTTTTGAGAAGCAAAATTTGTCAATATTCCCATATTTACCATAAAAGTAATAAACTATATCATATGATTTAATAGTATAACGATGACTATTGTAACTTTGATTTATGAATGCATTCCTTTTTTTTTGTATATACATATGAGTCATGAAAACTTCTCCTTTGTACAAGTGATTTGAATGCTCTCTTTGGATAATAAAAAGTGCTAGCATAGTTGTATTTATGAGAAATGTTTCCTTTATTGTAATGATGCTTGTATGGAATAATAATAAGTATTATATAATTATGCTTAATGTGGTATAAGTGAGATTGCATGTTATCATATGTTTTTGTATAGAAGTTATGCCTATTTTTTCCCTTAAAAGTGTTGAATTCTAGGTCTAGATTATGAATAATACATGAAAGCATAAGGTTTGCTCATGGTTTGAGCCTTAATGGATATGTTGTGAGTGTGCTTAAATGTGGATGCTCCATGTTCATTTATCATCTCAAGCATTAGTTCTTCATTATGAAAATGTTTTGGTGTTGGAAGCATTCCTATGACTATATGCAATTCCATTCCTATTATTAAGACCCTTTAGTGAATTTGGACAATGAATATTTGAGAGAATCAACTTCCTCCTTTAACTATTCATTCTCCTGCTTTAAAGCATCTAAGTCATGATTATCCATTTTAGCTACATATTTAGAAGCTTTGATCTTATGTAATTATTTTTTCATTTTCACTCATACATTCATCTAGATGCTTTTGAACTTCTTTGAGTTTAGAAGATAGATTTTTCTTTTTCATGCTCATAACTTCAAGACTTTTAACAAGTTTAACATATGTCAAATCTATATAACTATTATTATCACATAACTTAAAGTTAGAGAGTACCTCATAATCTTTTTTAATAAGGTATATATGAGCTACATCTCCTTCCGAATGCTTACCTTTGGAGTCACTAATGTCATCATAAGTAGAGGCTTTGAGTGCCTTTTTTTTTTTTAACTTTGTCCCTATTCTCCTTCTTGTAATTTGTTTTTATGTTTGTCATTTTCTTTTAGGGGATGGCAATGAGATTTCATGTGTTCAGGTTTCCAACATTGAAAGAAAATAATGTTACTTGATTTGCATTTTGAATTCATTTTACCACCTTTGAATTCCTTTTTGTAATATCCTATCTCCTAAATCTTTGAGGGTTAGAGGGTTTAGAAGATATCACTAGATGATTAATTTGGTGCATTATGATACAAAATTTGTTATTCTATATACATGCATGAGATTAGCATACACGCACATTATTGTTTATAAATATAAGACATAAGTGAATAATGTTTTATGTGCACTTAATTGACATTTTCCGGGATGCTTGGATATGATTTAGATGAATTAGAATTAAATTAGAAATTGATGGATTTAAGTTAGTGATTTGGAGATAATTGTTAAAAATCAGAAGTTTGAGGAGTCAATGTATAAATTGGCTTAATAGAATTCCTAAATGGTAAAATTTGGATACAAGTGGAACTTTATATTTTGACAAGTGGAACTTTATATTTGTGACAAGTGGCACTTTATATTTGTGACAAACGGCACTTTAGACTTATGACATGTGGAGCTTTAGAATGGTGACATGTGTAGCTTTAGAATGGTGACATGTGTAGCTTTACAAATGGTGACATATGTAGCCCTACAATTGGTGCCATATGTAGCCTTACAAGTAGTGAAATATGGAGGCTTAAATGAGTGAAATGTGGACCCGAAAGTTAGTAACACATTGACCAATAGAAGAATAACACATGGACCAATAAAAGAATAACACATGGACTAATAGAATGGTAACACATGGATTAGTTTGACTTTCTTTGAAACTTCTAGAGAAAATAGATGAAAAAGGCAACATAAGGGAGAGTGATCTTCCATGAGCTTAAAAGAGGGAGAAAAACAAAAACGATAAAGAGAAGGAAAGAAAAAGAGGAAGAGAAGAGGAGAAGGAAACAAGTTACCGAGGTAGGTCAAAATTCTGGTTTCAATTTCATCTTCCTCTTTCTATTTATTTTACATATCTTTAGAGCATGAATTTGAAGAAACTCAAAGAATGAAACTTGTAGATATAAGACTTATCTTTACTTCTGTAAAATTGTCTTGATAAAATATGACTAGATCTTGAATTATGCTTGTTTCCCTAATACTACCCATGATAGACCCCTGTGTAGGAGCCTTGTATTAGTTCCTAATTTTTGAGAGCATTAGAGCTCGAATTAGTCAAAGTATTAAACATGAAAAATGATTATTAATGTCTTATTAATGATTCTTTGAAATGATATGGCTAGAAGATGTCTTAATAATGATTTGTTATTATTTGAGCATTGGTTGCTAGCTTGTTTCTTACCAAAAATAGGACATAATTTGGATGGGGATTGTATTTCTAAGGAGAGATTTTGTTCTTGTAATTTTTAATATATTAAGAATAATGAAGTCTAGTTTTATGGGAGCAAAAGAATCATGGTATTTGGATTTTTTTAGAGAGGGTTATGAAAAATAATGCAGCTTATTCACAAAGGAACATTAGGAAGAAAAGGATATAAACATTACACTTAAGGATTGCATACATATTCTCGCTATTCGTTATCAGTGACCATTTTTCATATGCATGTCTAATAGGCACTCAGAGTTATTTTAAATACCCAAATATTTTTAGGACATCAAGGCAATAGCTTGTTGGAGTATTATGTGAGTTAACCTAGATGTTTCTCACTATGATTGATTTGTTTTTGATTAAATTTCAGTTAGTGAATTGTTACTTATATGATTGTTATAATTTTGAACATTGTTGGTCCAAGGAGTTTGATACTTAGGACTATATATGGAATTGTTTTCAAATTGAGTGTCAATTGCTAATTATGTGATTATCCTTGAAATGCTTATTTGATTCAAATTGAATGTGAATTTTGAAAATTTTGTTACGCTGATGGAAGCAAATGATGTGTAAGACGATTCATATAATTGCATTTGACATTCATGATGAGTTAATGGGAGTTGTGATCAAAATGACCAACACACAGACATTTAGGGCAAGATGCTTGTAATTAGGGCCTAAGGCTCGTAATGTGAAATCAGGGCTTAATGCTCGTAATTTGAGATCATGGCTTAATGCTTGCAATGTGATCAGGGCTATAATGCTTGTTAAGCTGGCCAACAGAAATTTGTTTGAAACTTGGAGCGTGAATTGGCATATCTAATCACAACACAAGGAAATAATAATGAAAGCATATTTGCATTTTCATATACATGGTTGATTAAATTGAATTGTGATTTTTTGAAATAAAATTTGATATTTTTTAATGTGATATGATTTTCCTGAGTTTCGCCTAAGTTGATGTGTGTTGTTGAAATGTAACTTGATATTGTTGGTTAGGTGGTATGTTGATTTGAACGGTCCTGTATGATATAGTTTGCTGAGTGCATCGATGATGGTTCACTCATTGAGTTTGAAAAACTCATTAAAATTACACATTTTTTTCAAGTTCAGGAGAGGTTTAGAGTTAATTGGAGTATAACTCCTACATTTTGGAAGTCATGGCTCAAAGGTCCCGATTAGCTGAAATCTACAGAGTGTAGTAGTAGTTTTCCATCTGCATATCACAACACGTGGCTACATTATGTATAGTGTGTTAATAACTTTGTAACTGATATATGTAGCTTTGGTATGTTGTATTCCTGTATACTAATTTTTAAGATATATATATTTGTGCTGAGACTAAATTATTGGTTATGTAGGTGTTTGGTAGTAATACAATGAAAAGTTCTATGAATTGATTTGTTATCAGATACTGGGAATGACTATAAATGTGATAATTGATAAATGGGATAATAGAAATGTTTTGTTATACATCTTTTCAGAGATCATTAAAGAGTAAAGTTGAGCTTCCTTGAAATGTTTTCACATAGGTTGAATGTAGGAAAGTTTTGAAATTTAGGTCAAACTCTGGCAATTTGTTGATTAAAATTCCTTTGTGCTATATGATATTACGTATAAAGTGGAAAATCTTTTTGAATTGTTTGCTAACATATCATGTCCGTAGAGTATATTCTAAATATCCTTTTATGCTTTCGGGAATATGCCTTATGGGTGTAGTATACTACACTTTCTTTTTTAGGAGTTCTTTTTTAAGAATTTTTTAAATTTTCTAGTGATTAAAGCAATATCTTCTTCATCACTTTCACTAGATGATATCGCTTCCTCTTCTCTTGATTATTCCTTTGGGACTTTGAATGTTAAATTCCTTTTCTTTGGAAGCAAAATTTCTTTTTGTGTCTCTTGGGAGCCTTATTTTCTATATAAGGAGGGATCTAATAAGCTCCTCTAATAGTAGATTTGTTAGGTCCTTAGCTTCTTATATGGCCATCACTTTAGCTTCACACTTTTTGGCAATGACCTAAACAATTTCCTCACCATTTTAATGTTAGTACGGGTCTTTCCAAGACCCTTGAGAGCATTAACAATATCAATAAATCCATTATACATACCATATATGCTTTCATTATGTTTCATTTGGAACAATTTATAATGCTTTGCTTTCTTTAATTTTATTTGTTCCTTCATAAGTAACTTCTAATGTATGACAAATTTCTTGAGCTATTTTACATAAAGACTCTATTTAATTCATTTCTTCACAATGTATAAAATAAAATGTAGGCATAGTTACTATTTAAGGAGATTAATCTTTTTTTCTTGAGGATCCTATTCCTCTTTCAACTTAGGAACTTTTCTATCATGTATAATTTTATTAAGAATGTGTGGACCATTTAAGACATCTAGTAAAGGTAGTCCTTTACATTAAAGAAAAAGGCTCTACTAATGTTTTGACCCTCTTAGTTAAAAGAGGATGAAGATACTCTTAAATATTTCATTATGACCTTTACTATAGGATTTTGATTAAAAGACTAGCCCTATAGTCCTACTCTGATACTACTTTTTATTCCCTAATGACTCCTAAGAGGGGGATGAATTAGGTAACTTTAAGATTTTAACTAAAGCATACTAACTTATAAAAATAATGTCTACAAATTATCACAAATGTAAGAATGAAATAAAAGTAAATGAATTTAATTGTGCTTATAAAATAAAGTAAAAAGTAAAGGAAGACAAACATAAATTGATTTATAGTGGTTTGAAAAACAATCTTTGCATACGTTAACTCCCAAGACTAGTCTTGGATTTCTACTATAGTTTCTTCTTTTAAGACAAAAAAAAAAAACTTAATGCAAGAATCAAATAAAATTAAATGAACTTAATAATGCTTATAAAAAATAAAGTAAAAAGTAAGGGAATAGAAACATAAATCAATTTATAATGGTTTGCAAAAAAATCTTTGCCTATGGTCACTCCCAAGACTCGTCTTGGATTTCCATTATAGTTTTTTTAAGGCAAAGAATAAACGTTGTACGTTCTTTTACAATAAATGCTCAAATGATTAAAAAATACATTAAAATGTGTGTAAAGGACACTTAAATGCTTCTTGATCCTAAAAAAAGTGAGAAAACACCTATTTGTAGTGTTTTGGGACCTAGATAGCGATTAAACCTAAAAACTAGTCGTTACAATAACTATATGATATACTGGTCGACCAATATGCATTAAAAACTTTAGATTCACTAGGTGTTGGAACACTTATCAACTAATAAACGATGTTGGTTGATCAATATGACTAATTGGTTGACTAATATATCAAACAATGTGATAATAAACTCTTGGTAGTTCAAATTTGACAATTTTAACCTATATTGGTCGACCACTAACTCATATAAATTGACTGTTCACCTAAAAAACATAATTTTAACACCTTTAAATGTTCAAACTCAATTTGATTAATGCATTATGATTAAAAAAATTTCCTAAAAAGTTTTCCAAATATTAATTGAAAGATCAAGAGGCTTTTATATTAAAATAAAAGCTTCAATACCTCTTGATGAATATAAAAACTTACGCAATAAGGTGAAATGAAATGTTTATACTTTTAGATTATTAAAGACAATCAATATGAAATTAAAACAATTGATACATGAAATAAACTTAATGTATCTTGATTTTCTTTTTGACTTGATCTTGTATTTTGTGTTTTCATCAAATCCTTGATTGGAACCTCCCTTGGTTCAACAGTTATGTTTAGCTAAAAAGAATAACAAAGGTCCCATGAATACATCCTTAAGAGACCATTTTATGCTCTATCATAAATGATGTTTAAGTTTGAGTAGTATTCTCTCCATGAGTAATTGATCTATATACAAAATAACAAATATGTGTACATATATATATAAACAAAAAATAATAGCAATTTCAAATTAAATACATGTGATTGTATGAAAATAAATGCTAAGAGAACAAGATTTTAATCTAGATATGGATTTACTGATACTAAAAAAAAATCCACCATTTCGAATTCATATGTCTATTCTTTTATACTAACAATCTACCATAAGTATTTAATGTTTGTTATATGAGGTTGTATATGCATTCAATATCTGTTACCTATATCTGTTACCCCGAGTTCTAAGTAATAGTTCTACACTTAGACATTTTTTACTATCCTTACAACATACTTCCCTTGAACATCTTATAATTATCATTAAATTGAGTTATAAACACATAAAGAAATATTTCAAAAGCTTCACTCTACATATTCTTCTAGGTAAGTAGAAACAAAAGGGGAAAAAGGTAGAGGGAAGGGAACTTAAACATCAAGAAATGATATTTTTATTTTCTCTTAATTTCTTCGACAAAAAATTAACTTTAGCATCAAATTACTAATGGTTTAATAACATTTGACACTATTATCTATAAAAGTTTAGAGACAAATTTAGAAATACCTATAAGCAATATATGATAGAAAATATATAAAAGATTTATATGATATCAATTGGTATGGGAATTTGCTTGAAAAGCTAAGTATATATGATATTAATTGGAATTCATTTTAAGAGGATCGACAAACATTATGTTTCTTAGCTTACAAAAGAAAATCAAAGGACTTATAGATATTTTTGAACAACATGAAGCTCCTTAGTAAGCATAAAAGGTGACAAAATCCTAATTAGAAACTCTTTGGTAGATAAAAGTAATGATAACATCTTGTTAGGTAACATCAAAAGGGGTAATAACATGTTAAAGCCTAGGAAATAGTCGATAGTAAGGCATCTTTAATGACAGGCCCCTTTCCTGATGACTAGGTGACCTACACGACACTCTATGAAAACCCTCTAGTCGATATCCAGTGCAACTGGAAAGTTCCCCTAGAGCTAAGCCTTTTCTCTTTCCTTCAAAATATTTTTAAATCAATATAAAGAAAAGAAAAAGGAATAGTAGTGGAAGTTTATAAAAGTAACCTTCATTAAAAATTTCGGCAGCATACTAACTATTATTTAATAAAAAAAAATTATGTTCTGGAAAAGCAATACAAAACTCTTCTATCCACTTAACCAAAGCACCACCTCTACTTCTAAACTTCAAGTCCATTTAGAAACAATCTCAAAGGGTCAAACACATTCACGTATAGTTAAATAACCAAAGGTTAAAGAAAAGAACATTTTTAAATAACCATATTTTCACAAAACCAAGATCAGGACATATTTACAAAGATGTTAAACTATACGTAGTAAAACATTTGCAATTTATCTTTACATAAAAGATTTTCAAAACATGTTCATAGTTATGTAATACATGTAAAGCAGATGCATAAACAAAATTGCCTACATAGCTGCACATGACGAAGGTAGCTACTCAAATGGTGAAGCACGGCTACTGAAATTCCTTAGTGTGCATCTGGGAGGTTAAAATTTAAAAAAAGAAAATAAAATAAAGTGTAAGCTAAATGATCTTAGTGAGTGTTATGGTTTCCATTCAAACATTTATACAAACATTAACTCCATAAAGAATAGAGATAATTTCCTTTTCTTTTCAAGCAATAACCAATGTTCTGACATAACAAATTCATATAATCAATGCACATGTAAAACATAATCAAGTTCCTCTTTTCTTGTAAGGAAAACAGAGATGGAAATCGATAGTTTCATAAATTTTCTCTTTCAAAATTTTCTTTGCCATTTGGTACCGTTAGGCGTAAGGCCATAGGGCTAGTTCTGCACCGCTTACCATACCTTGCTAACCTCTAGTAACGGAGCTAGTTCTGCATTGCTTACCCACACTAGGTTAACCACTATATAACAATTGTTATAGAGCTAGTTCTGCATCACTTACTTATAACGGTGCTGATACTACATATAAATCAATGGTTACAGAGTTAATTCTGCATCGCTTACTCATAACAATGTTAGTATAATATATACTCCATACGTGTAGAGGGCGACTCATAAGACATATTAATAGACATGACACCACCCACCTTTAGGAATAGACACTCCCCTCAAACTCTTCCATGCACGTTAGGACATACTCTGATTGGTATAATTATATGTATAAGGAGATCTAATAGCATACCATAGGCTAAACAACAATTAATACACAAGTGCACCAAATTTCTATACCAATTCAGTTCATGTTCAAATTCCATTATCGTACCAATTCAGTGCATATTCAATTTAAATTTGATGCCATCTCAAAGCATTATATAATTCTCATAAAAATTATCTTTCAAATTCAAGTAGCAACAACAATGAACTTATTCATAAACATACTTTTCATGATAAAATAGAAACCAATTTTCTTTCATAAAATTAGTTTAAAGATACACTCACAATTTTGCACACTTATCGTCGAGCACACTCATGTGCTTAGTGACTCTCCTTTACCTACACAAAATGCAATTTTCTTAGGCATTTATTTCCAAATTAGGAAATGAGGCATTAAAACTATATATTCAGTTTAATTGAATTCAAGATTTGTATTTATCGTGTAACACGTATGCTAATCATATTTTTTCTTGCGGAAGTAAGCTAACTTATTAGTCACCGTTTCCAAATCCAACTTCAAAATTCACTTAAGTACTATATTTTATCCATTCTAACTTACTAATTCCTTTAAAACACCATCTCACCCAATTTAATTCACCATATCACAATCATGCATGATGAGTCACGGTTATGACCCATGTCCAAAATCCATGCCTCCACTTGTTCCTTTATTTTCACATAGTAAACGTTCAAATTAATCCTTTTAAGTCTTCTATACATTTATTCCCCTATGTCTCTAGTTTATACATCATCAAAACTCATGCCATTTCAACTTCTAAATCATGAAAAATATATAAAATATCACAAGTTGTTTCAACATAGGGGTAGTATCAGGTTACCGCTTTCAATCTCAATTTTTAATATCATTCATCCCAAATTAAGTTTAGTTCTACCCTAGATAATTTTAGTACTATGTCTTAGGTTTCAAATCCAAATAGAATCACTCAATTTGTACGTCTGTAGGCTGAGTTATGGCTAAAACAATAGGACTGGGTTAAGTTAACCTAAGATAGAATCCAACTACACTTTCCTCTCTTATCATATTAAACTAATCCTATTCAAACAAACATTAAAGCAATACCAAGACAACATTGATATTAAACACATCCATATCATATAAGAAAAATCATAAAAATTAGCAATTTAAGCTAGGAAACTTACCACTTTTTCCTCCTAATCTCTTAGGAAATTGGTGAACACCAATCCTAGGTTAAAATTCCTTCAATTTCTACAAATCCACCAAAAATTGTACCTCTCTTCTTCCTCTTCTCCTTGGATGAATTCTCCCTCTTTCTCTCTTCTTTTATCTATTTCTTTTTGGTTCTCATGAATCCTCCTTTCAAATGAACCAAATTTTGTCTTCTTTTGCCTTTTATACTACTTTAATACTTTACAAATGTCATTTCTTATTAACATCTTGAATGACTCATCATCATCTAATTTAATGTTTCTGAAACCATATGTAATCTTATAATCGGTTAATAAATGTGAGTCATTTAAAATTTATTAATTAACTCTATTTATGTAAAAAGTTCAATTCGCCATTTCATGGATTACTACACATATAAACTAGAATAAATCCCGAAAATATTCCACAGCCATCTCACCACCAAATTGACTATGGGATACTTTAATTAGGATCAATACTTAGTGATTAGAAGCCTAAAAAATTATGAATGGGTTTAAAATCATTAATAGTTATTATTTTCTAAAAAGTGCATTTTTGTCCTAAACTTATAAAATTTTCAAAATTCATCTGATTGGACTTGTTTTTGATCCGTTTCAATGTCATTTGACTCTAATACCTATTTTAGGTATTTTCACTTTTTTTTGGGTTAGGTCCTCAAAATCCCTATTCAAGTAAAAATACTATTTACCTAGGTTCACTATTCATTTGGAAATGCTATTCATCCAGAATAAAATATATAAACTGATAGAAGGGAAAGTTTGGGGTTTTACATTTAAGGCAACAAAGTATCCAACCATATTGTTAAGTCTAAAGAGCTGTAAACATAACACGTATTTCCCCATCGTAGGATCTTTAAAGAAAGCGAATAGAGACTCTAATCCTTTTAATGCCTCACAGGACTAAGCCCACCTAACCATTGACAATAATTTCACTTGGTGGATTGCAAGGAAGTGCCTATTCCAAAACTTCACTCTACCTAACCTCGAGGATGTATAATAATATGACAAACCCTTATGTCGTGTCTTTATGAACTAATAGATGATAGATCTATAAATAGTCTCATATACCTTAAAATGCAAGGCCTTTTCTTCAACTCTAGCATAAGCTGCATAGGATTGGTAATAGACCATCTTGAGGGGGTTAATCTTTAGCTTTACATAACTCAAATATAGGTTTGAGACTCATTTCAACATAAATAATATGAGACCTATAGATTCCTTCCCCCTCTTCAACATGTGCAAGCACAAGGGGAGAGACTCTAGTGATGCATCTAAAGATGCAATATTAAGGTTATGCATGTGCCAACATAAACCTTATTGTAGTAGCATCAACCTTTAAAAAAGGTCTGCATTATTATAAAACTTCACAAAAATTCACTCCTAATTGATAAGCCATATATGTTGAAGGAGTTGCATGATCTAGCTTATTAATTTATTACCTTAAAAGAGGTAGAGCTTTCTCCATAGAAGATTGAGCGATCGTCCTAGATGTAGTATTACTTTATAACCTTTCTTTACTTGAATTTATCCTTATTCAATTTTTAACTTTTGTTTCTTAGGCTGATATAAATTACAAAGTTACAACTATATTCTTTCTCAAGATATGCAGGAAACATCCTTAATTTGATTGATTAAAAATTATTTTAAATTAAAACTCCTAAAATGCATTAGCTTGTTTTATGAATTGCCTTGATAGATTTTACTTTAAGGAAAAATATTTATATGATCTTATTTTTAAGACTCTATTAAACTTTTATTATCATGCCATGATCTATTCATATGTATGATTTCTTAATCCCTATATATGAAATCTAAAATTGAATCAAAACACTAGTAAATGTCAATTCAATCATAAGTAATAATCTAGAATAATGCATAAGATAACTTAGGTCTTTCATTAAATCAAAGAATAAACCTAAAATAATAGTTATAACATTCATCCCATCTAGATATATTCCAATTTAGTTCATGCTAAGAATATGAAACCCAGTAACAATCAAGAAAGAAAATAAGGTGTAAGAATTCATTCTCATAGATTCTTAAAATTTTGAAGTTCTTTAATTGAATCTTGATGGAATCCCCCTCTTTATCTCTAAAGTTACTCCTTCTTGTCCTAAGATGCTCTTCTTTGGCTCTTTATGAATAATCCTTTATCTCAGTCCCTCTCTATTCTTTTAAACTATGATATTCTACAATTTTTATAAAATTTACCACCGACATAAAACCAACACAATTCTATATTACACCTATGTTGGCTTAGTAAATAATAATGATGATGCATTTAAGGTATTTTGAAAAAACGGGCCTGAAGGCTATGAACCCAAGTCCATGTTTAGGCTGTATGATTATCCTATACACACAAGTATCCTACACAAGTTGAACATAAGTGTATGTTTGCCCTATATTCTAAGAACATATGTCCTTATTTAAATCGTATTCCTCCAAAATCATGTCAAAACTTCTTTAACTAAGTCTTACTTGCTCGATTTTTTTCTTTTTTCATTAGAGATCTAAAACAAAGCTTGCAAATAAAATACAAGCCATTTTTAGTACCAAATCCAATAAAAACCATTAAAGTTCCAAAAAAACTCTCAAAATCATGCTAAGAACACAATCTAATTGACATTTATTAGTCTATTAACCATATTCTTAATTATATAAGGATAAAAGATCTCATTTACCCACAAAAACCATTGATAAGTAGCCCTAAGATTGGACATTGACACAAGTTTTATCGATTCCATTAAGAATATGGACATAAGATAGAGGAGTTAGAACATTTTATACTAAACAATTATACAAGTTTTATCGATTCTATATAAGAAGTTTTATATTCCAATTTCAAGAAAATATACAAGTTTTAATAATTCCATCATGCAAGATTTATGAAAGGCGCTAAATTCCTTATTGAAAAAGGTAGTTGAAACATCCTATAGTAGATGATACTAAGCTTGGAGGTAGTTGGACATAACATAATCAATCTCGATCCAAAAAGCATCACAGTAAACCTAAGGGAGCATCACCTAGGGGTAAGGTGATAAATATAATAATAAGGGGATATTCAACAGTCAGTTTGTCATAGTTAAAAAAATTCATAGAAGCCTAAGCATTTAATCAACATTATGGTTGAAGCAAAGAAAAGAAGGAAGTTAACGAAGAAAAGTATATTTGAAGAGGAAGACCTACAAGTGGCTAACCCTAATGATTAATTTGAGATGGTGGTTACAATAATCTTGGTCAACTACAAAGTGATAAAGATCCTAGTAGATAATAAGAGCTTTGTCAACATCATATTTACAATGTGTTTAAGGCATTAAGATAATACACAAAACACAAGGTAAACCTATATCGACACCCTTTATTGGCTATTAAGGAAGGTAGATCTGTTACTTAGATAAGATCATTCGATTATAAAAGTTAAGATCTTAGACCTAAATAAACAATCATATTTCTATAAATTTATATGGTAAATAAATCTTCAATATACAACATGATTTTAGGAAGACCTTTGATATGTTATGTTAGAGTTGTGTTATTATTGTACCAATTACTGATGAAGTTTCTCACTGAGAATGATATAACATAAATATATAAAGACTTAAAAACATCTAGACACTATTTAACATTATTAAAGACTAATGAGAGCTTATGTATTCATGAGATTGAATTAAGAGAGTGGAAAAAGGAGTACAGAGGGAGCTTGCAAGTGAACTAGTATAATTAAATGTGGGAAGATCTAAGGAGATTTATGTGTAAAATATAATATCTAGAGTGCCTAGCCAATATGATGTTGGTTAAGAAGAAAATCAATAATCACCATATGTGAGTAGACTTTACAAACCTAAACAAAACTTACCTAAAATATAATTATCCTTTACCCAAAAATAGATCATTTGGTGGATTTAGCAATTGCCTATGAGTGGTTTGGTTTTATAAATATATATTTGAGATATGTTTAAATTTTAATGTATCAGTTAGACATGGAAAATACTTGATTTATTGTATATAATGGAACCTATTATTATCGAGTGGTGTTGTTCAAGTTAAAAATACATAAGCAATTTACTAAAGTTTTGTCAATAAGGTGTGAAAGCCTCTATTAGGTTATAGTGAAGAAGTTTATATTGACGATATAATAGTCAAATATAAGAGAAGTAGAAGCCACATCATATGCATTAGAAGTTTCTTTGAAACCATTAAAAAGTTTAGGTTGAATCGTAACCCTCAAAAGTGCATATTTGGTGCATTAACAAGAAAGTTCCTAAATTTTATGGTCACCTAAAAATGTTTATAGGCCAACTCCAAGAAGATAAAGGTAATATAAGTAATAGAGCCCCAAGAATCCATTAAGAAAATATAAAGACTCATAGAGAGGTTGGCAAGTTTGTTTATATTCCTTTTTAAGTTTATTAATCATTACAAATAATTTTAATTTGTGGCCAAATTGTCAACATGTCTTAAAGCAGTTGAAAATTTACCTGCTATAACAGTATTGTTATCCATTCATTCCCTAATATAATTCTTTTTTTATTTAGTTTTTCAGTATAAGTTATTAACTTAGTTTTAATAAGGGAGGAGTAAAGCTAGTAATACTTAGGACATTTTCTCTCTAAGATAAGACACACTCAAAAGATGCAGATTTGCTAAGTGATCATGCATCTAAGATGTTTTTGCTTTAAAGTAAAATGTACTTGTAAGATAGATCTACTAGTTGATCATATTCTAAGACATTGTTACTTTGAGGTAAAATATACTCATGAGGCACATATTTACTAAGCGATTGTGCATCAAAGTCATCTTTTTTTAAGGCAACCCATACATGTAAAGCATATCTACATTATCCCATACCTTCAACAAAGTATAAATTTTCTAAACAAATGCTAGGCTATATGTTTAAAGGTTAAGAAAAGAAATGGCATCCATATATACAAAGATAAAGGAGAGAGCATATTGTAAAAAATACAAATAGTTTATATTGATAAACTAGGTTAAAAGGAAAAAAGTACAAGGAAGAAATGAAGAAAATGACAATGCATCTCTAATTGATTAAAAGGAGTTTTATAAATGCAAACACAAACACCTACAAGATCATCAAAGGCATAATCTTGGAGCATTCACTAATCAACTCTTAACATTATTTAAGGGGCCATAACTCTTAATTCTCATAATTTGAAGGGCTAATCACAAACCTTTAAAAAGGTTTCTAGAGGATTGACACTGTTAAGAATGAGAGGACCTAATTCCCTTTCACATTAGAATCCCTACCTAAATCCTTCATCAATTTGTTAAAGTTATTAGAGTGGATTCAATTACAAGCTCAAGCATGAGGTAGGCTTAAGCATAGACAAGTTGTTCATACTCAAATCATCAATATCCAAATCTAAATTCTTTGATTTTATTAGATATTTACACTTATTAAACCCTTTAATGAAGGATGTGGCCATATTGTTATAATTGTTTGTCTCAAAGGCATACCTTTTAGGAAATAATGACATACATCCTTCCTGTATTCCTTCTTCATAAGATAAATAGTGTATTTTTTAGAATCAAATTATAACTTATCATAGTTTGCAATCATACTACATATATTTACATTAAGAGATTTTATATCCTTATTGTAACCCTTAATCCTTATTTCATGCCCTTCATAGTCTTGTCGTAAACACTAACCATCTCTTTTTGGGCCTTAAAAAGCCTCTTCTTCTCCCTCTCAAACCTCTTGCTGTAAATCTCTGTGAATATAAGGATATGTAATACAAATTGTCAACTATAATAGACTTGACCTTACGATAGAATACAGAGAAAAGCCAATCACTTTTATAATATTAACCTTAATTTGACCATATAAAATGAGGCTTTAACACAATTATAAGCGACTATAGACTCCCTAAAAACTTAATCATATGGCTTAAACTTACAGATGAAAAGCTTACAATCATACTTCTTATCTTTATCATTAATAGTCATGACCTTTGAAATCATTGTCTAAGCGGAAGTCTATACAAGTATAAAGACCTTTTGGGCTAGTTCACTATTAGTGACAATCTCAATGATGGGGTTAGCCTTAATAGTATGATAAGACTAAAAAACTCCTTGTTGTGGCCCTCGTGACCTTTTCGTAAAGATTTCCTACTTTTGACAAGTTATATAAATAAGATTGTGAAGATCTATCCATTCACAAGTTAGGGATTAGTAAAAATAATCAATATAATAACAAAAAATAAATGAAAAGGTAATATATAAGCTTGTCAGTTAATAATGCTTGGCTATTAAAATAACTCTACCTCTAGGAGAAATTCTTTAGGAGGAAGTGGCTTAATAGAATCTAACAAGGCCTACACATGTAAAACTAGGAAAGCATTTGACTTTTATCTCCTATTGAAACTCATATCAACCTTTCCCTATATTAGCCTCAACCCCTACTCATTTTTTTCCCTCTAAGGTTTAAAAATAAAAAAATCAATCCTTCCATGTACAAGTCCATTTAAGGGTTTACTTATAATCATCAAAAGTTTGACATTCAAATTATACCAGTTAGGGAGTTAAATTAAAAGATGAATTTGGTGCATAAAATTGAACAAGTCTATGATAGGATGTATATTTCTAAGGTAACAAATCACTTTGAATGAAGAAAATTGACATCGAGAATAGGGGGTGGAGTTGTCCTATAGTCAAACCAATTTTTTTTATTTTCTTTAAAGGGAGTTTCGTCACACACTTAAAACTTATCAATAGGTATAACTTATGGACCTTATTTACATAGATTATGGCAAAAAATAATTGTTAGGATTATGATATGTGTGTGTGTGTATTATCTCCTACAATAAACTATTAATAATTAATGTGACTATATTCTTACTAAAAATAAAATGTATAGCAATTCTTATTTGATTTAAAGGATCCTTATAAGAGAGGCATTTTGCTATTTACTCAAAATTGTTATGGTATCAAAGTTTCAATTCTTTCCTTTGAAGTTTTCTAGTTTAGTTTAATTTTAATTTTTGTTAATTAATTTTTAATCAATAACTTTATTTTGACATTTCTAAGATCAACTTGTGGCTAAGTCTTACATTGAGATTTTTAAATTTTAATTTTTTTAAATTATTATCGAGAATATTTTTAGAAAAATATCTATAGAGACTTAATTTATAGGAATGAATTAAATAACATAGGAATTTCAATTTAGAATGTTTATGGAAAGAAGAAGCTTTGGTGTCACAGTAATGACCCTTTTACTACTTCTAAAGATGATAAGAAACTTAGTCAATAGGAGGCAAAGAATGCATAAATTATCTCTTGGATTTTACAGTCTATCTAGGCCATATGGTGAACAACTTACAACCATTTAGTATAGCCAAAGGGATGTTGGATTATACCATCAACATAATAATATGAGATAATTTCTACTTAAACTCAAAATTAAAAATTTTAGTAATGGTAGTATTTTGATTGATTGATATTATTTTGGATTTATTAATCTATGGAGCGAATATTTTAGAATCATCCATTCTAAGGTACCTATAAAGGCCTTAGCTAACCTTTAGGAGATTTATGGAGTTAGTATATAAGATTAGTTTTCATGAAACTGAGATCAAAATTTGAAGTTACTCAGGCTAGATTGTTGAATATAGACCAGGTTCCTTCTTAGGATATATGTCTTGGTGAATTACTACATAAAGAATATAGAATGGCTATAAACTATTATAGGTGGATCCAAGGAGATATTTAAGGCTATCAATGTTACTTATGTTAATCAAGGGAGGAGTTAAGGAAAAGGAAAATTGCAATGATATTTACAAGGAGTTTGGGTGTATTGCCTAAAATTATAATTAGAAAATTTTGCAATTACTATAAATAGAATGGATACATAATCAAAACATGCCCCACTTGTCTAAAAAAAATAGCAAGCCTAAGCCTTTCAAGCTACTACTCTAAACTCTAACACCACTAAGCTACTACTCTAAACTTTAACACCTCCAATTAGTCTATTGTTATTTTAGAAATGGTACAACAAATGATTTTCAATGCATTTTATGATTTTAGCCTTCAGGTTCAAAGTAAGTTGTCTCTTTCCTTGTTTTATTAATTATTGATTCTTTAACTATATGAATAAATGACTTGGTTTATTACATAATCTATGACAATACCCTTATACACAAAATATTCATATTTATAATGCTAGTAATCTTTCAGTTACAACCATTGGTGATATTAGACCTTCTTTTTATCCTGTATTTGTCTCTTTGGATTGTCTATAAGTTTAATTTATAATGGTCAAATGGTGGATAGTAACTATTAATGAGTAAGTTTTATCTCTAATAAAACTCCAAATATCCTCCAGTATACAGATCGTAAACTTATAGTATTAAAGGCGTCAATCCCATGGGAAAATAGTTAAAACCAAGTAAACCTAACTTTGTCTAAGGTATTAGAATATGAATTGAATGAGAATAAATAACAGAAATTAAAGCAATCAAATAAATTAAGCAAATAATCAAATAACAATTGAGCTACCACAATTATGTAGGGATGATCAATGATGAACGCATATGATTTATTCTTTCGTTATTTTACTTCCTTAATGATTACTAATAAATTATGTGTCAATTTTAGAATTTCCAAGAGTTTGATTACTCTCTCTCAAAACCTAACCAATTAACCTTAATTGAATATGAAAATTACAAAATTGCAATCTCTTAATTAACAACTCTTTCCCTAATGTTTTCAATTAGTTTTGAAGATATCTATCGAATAACCAAGTTCTCACTCACGATCTCTCTTCGAATGATAATTGATTTGTTAATTGTGTGACATATTAATTCTTGAACTCTCGTTGCAAAAATTAATCAAATAACTTTTGACTCATACTCTCAATTTATTGCCAAAGTATATGCATGCACCATTAACGCAACACAAAACTTATATTGAATCAATAAATATTAAAGTCACATGACAACATAAGAACAAACCCTAATCTAGAAATCTAAAACATCATAAATGTAAATAACATCTTAGAATCTAGTTTACACATCAAGTTTAATGAAAATGACAAAAGGAAAGAAAGAAAAAATTAATTTGGAACTTGATATGGAAATATAGAAATCACCGAGTTTCTTTTTGATCCTCCTTGTTTGATCCAATTTTATAAGATGGTGGCTGCCTTTTTTGTGTCTTTCATGTTCTTAAATAGTATTTTAAGGTTCTAGAGTTGTTTCTAGGGTTTTTCCACTTAATTTGGTTCTAAAAATAACCTTAAAACGTCAAAAAATTGAAGAACCTCGCATGCTGGAAAGGCTGAAATTTGCTGGAGTTATTGTCTGGTAGATGCACAGTATGATGGATGGTCATGCATCACCAAAATTACTGAAAGTTGTGAATTTGCACGACCTAAGAGATGTGCACGATTGTGTATCTCTTTGGTGTTTTGAATCTTCATTTTACACCTTGTTTTCTTTTAAATTATTCTCATTTCTTCAATTTCCTGTTTCCATACACTTACAAACATATCAAACACGTCAGAAAACATAAAATTAAGATCTAATTTTTGCTTTAGACCAAAAAAAACCTAGAATATAAATAAACACACACATTAACATAATTCTAAGCCTATATATGCAACAATCATCTAAAAACCATCTTTAAACACACTCAAACATCTATCAAAACATAGTATAAACTAAACCTATCAACTGTGATATATGTTTCTCTCATAATGGTTGAATTATTTAAGATTAAGAGTTCACCAAGGAGCCTAAAGTAGGAAGATTATTTTTGTTGCAATTTACTATTCCTAAAACTTTGTCTTTGGCTTTTATTATTATTGAAAACAAGGTTGAAGTTTGTCATAGACAATTGGGTCATCTAAATAATGTGATTTTGTCTAATCTAATAAAGCCTAGTTTTCTTATCAATAAGGATCAATGTTTTACTTATAGATTGCCTCTTGATTACTCTGTATGTAAATTAGGAAAAAAAAATTAAACTTGACCTTCCTTAATTATAGTATTGTTGCTAATATTTGTTTTGAGATTAAATATTCTAAAGTTTAGGGTATTACTCTTATCATTTCATATTTGCAATATAAATTTTTTTAATTCTCTTCCATGACTATAGTAATCTTATATAGATATATAATATTTTCTACATATTAAACTGAGGTTTTTACTATTTTTAAGTATTTTTGGCTCATTTTAAGATACAATTTTTTTACTTGTATTAAAGTTTTTAATCTGATAATGGTGGTGAATATGTCGCATAACTTTCAAGCTTTTTGACAATATAAATTATTATATCGTTGTAATCATATCCTTATATCCCTCAATAAAATGGGATGGCTAAATATACAAATTTTCATTTTTTACATATGGTTTAAGTGTTACACTTGGAGTCTTCTATTTCATTTAAATTTTAGGTGAAGCTTTGGCTACTACAATTTATTGGAATAATCATTTTCCTTTTTAACTATTAACTTTTAATTTTCCTTCTTATTTTGTGTTATACATCTTAATTATCATATGCTACACATATTCGGATGCATTTGTTTTGTTCACTTACCTTTTTATAAGTGTCATAAGCTTACAACTCTATTAGTTAATTGTGCCTTTATGAGCTATAATACCACTCTTTAGGAGATTTTGTTATGATGTTATTGCTAATCATATATGTATCACAAGAAATGTGATTTTCTTTGAACATAAAGTTTAGTTTTAGCAATATATATCTTTTTTCAAGTTCTTCCTAATTCTAATGATATCTTTCCATCAATTAGGTGTCTTAAACTCGATATTGTCTATTAGTGATGATAACCCTTATCATCACAAATCCTTTTTTATCATGATTTAGTTCTTATTCCTGTGGCTTTTTAGAGATGCCCAAATATATCATTCATCCTCTTGATAGGTATGATTTATTTACCATTTTGGTTGATATTACAATTCCTACCTGCTATTCTTAAGCAATAAAACATGTATGTTGGGTAAAAACTATGCAAGAAGAACTTTAGGCTCATTAAAAGAATCATACTTAGGATACTATTCACAGTGTATTCATGTTAATCCCATTAGTTATAAGTGGATATATTCAATTAAGCTATAATCAAATGGCTCAACTGAGATATATGAAGCAAAGTTGGTAGTACTCAGTAATTTATAAGAGTACAGGGAATATTATAAGGAGATTCTTGTACCTATAACAAAGATGAATAATGTGCAACTTATACTAGTTATCAATGCTTCTAAGGACTGGTCGTTGTGAAAAATGGATGTTAAGAATGCCTTTTTGTATGAAGATGTCTTGGAAGATATTTATATGGCTCTACCACTAGGGTTATTTTTTTACACCATCTTCTAATATTTATAAGTTAAAACTGTCACTTTATGGTTTGAAACAAGCTCCATATGCTTGGTTTGATAAATTTTGCTATAATTTTTTAACTTATCCTTTATCTAAAATCAATGAAATTCCTCTTTACTTCTTTAAAAGACTATTATGGGAATTATCTTGCTTTTAGCATATACTAATGATATTATTATGATAGGGACCGACCCATAGTTGATTTTCTAGCTTTAGAAGCAACTTTAGAGTTCTTTTTGTAAGAAGGACCTAGGTCTATTATGGTACTTATTATGCCTTAAAATGCATTATACCCCAAGTGGTAATTTTTTACATCAACATAAATACATCTAGGAATTAATTGCTTTGTTTGGCTTTCAAGGTGGTTGTTCTATTGATACCCCTTTGGAAATGAATATTAAATTCATAATTTTGAAGGTGCTCTTCTCTATGATCCCCTCTTTATATAGATAATTTGTGGGGAAACCTAAACTATCTAACTATTACTCAGCTCGGTATTTCCTTTGTTATTCAACAAGTTAGCTATTTATGTAGGTGCCTAGGCACCTCCGCTGGTTATTTTTTGTTGCATTGTTTGTTATTTATAAGATACTTCTACTTAAGGTCTTTTCTTCCCTATGGACTCTCATATTCATTTTGTTACATATAATGATGCTGATTGGGTTGGTTTGTCTAATACTCGATGTTTAATTATTATTCGGTGTATGTTTCTTGGTAATTCTTTTATTTCTTGGAAAAGAATGAAGTAAGAGAAAATGTATAAGTCCAAGAGTAAGTGTATAAGTCCTGTATTGAATTTGAATTTCATGTTATGTCCTTTAAATGTTGAAAAATTATTTAGCTTCACAGACTATTAGGAGAGCTTGAGCTTTCTCAAATTGAACCTACTCCACTCCATGTGAATAATAACAGATCCATTGAAATTATTACTAGCCCAATATTTCATGAGTGGAAAAAGCATTTTGATGTAGATCATCACTATATTCATAAAGCATATGATGTTTTTGTTATCTTTCCTTCGTATATCACCACTAATCTCTAGACTGCTGATATCTTTACTATGAATCTCTCTTGGCAATGACATCACTTTCTTGTTGACAAGTTGATGCTTTTTTTCACTCAACATCAATTTAATAAGGATATTAATGGGTAGAAATTGTGGACCTTAATCGTATAGATTATGACAAAACATAATTACAAAGATTATGGCATAAAACATGGTTGAGATTACGAGATTCATTATACCATAATTAGTTTATTAGTTACATATATATATCCTTACCTATAATATAATATCATTAATTAGTGTAAATATATTATTACCAAAAACTGATTTTATAATAGTTCTTATTTAATGGAAATGATCCTTATAAGGCATTCAACCATTTACTCAAAGTTGATAAAAATATCATAGTAGAAACGAATCTTATTGGGGTTGACAAAATAAGTCCATTTAAATATACAAGGGCACTTTATGCTAATATAAGGAGGAAGGACAAAATTAAATCTCATTCCCTCCATATCCCTTACGTAATTTTATCCCAATAACCCTTTACCTCAAATTTCGTCATCAATTCCATGTAAGGATTATGATTTAACAATGTCCACCTTTAACCCTCCTAGTTGACTCACCACTTCTTAATACTTTAGGCCTTACAAATTCATGCTAAAAAAACATTAAAACCGTGACTTAAACTATCTGAATAAGACATGGAACATAAAACATAATTCAAATAAATGTACTAGTAGAAACCCAATAATACAGAGCAAATGTCGAGATGATGGAGAAATTGGTAGAAACTTTCCTAGAATACTAAAGTGAAGCATATATTTTATTAGGAAAGAATGGAAAAATATTTATAGACTCTTTAATAATTCATAGACCTTTTCACTTCCCAATGACATATAATAGTTTCTCGCTTCTCTCTCAGTTAAAAAAATTGTGTGAATTAAAGGTGTGATGGCTAGTGATAAGGTATAAGGATTCCAATTTTTGCCTCCCTAAATGATCAATTACATGCCCCCAAGTTGCCATAGAATAAAAGGTTGCCTTTTCATATGTTATGACTCTTTTTAAGGACCTTGACCTATCTTTCAAGTGGTCAACCCCAACTCATTCTTATATGATCTATGTTTCAACCACAAGTAAGTAATATATCTATAGCTACCATAAATGAGTATAAGTCAATCCCACGAGGATTATTGGTTAATTACCAACTACTCACAAACTTAATGAGATAGATCAATGATTATGAATGATTGAATAAGAAAATAAAATTAACAATAAATCTAAACAATGAAATAAAGAAATGATCAATAATAAACTAATCTAGGAACAATCTCTATTCTTAAACCTAATAATAAATTAATTTGATTTGTGAATTTTACCTTTACCTAGGAAAATATTGCAGCTTTCTCTCAAATAGATCACGGTTAACCCTCTTTATCTATATTATGATCTAACCATATATCTTATATCTCGAATATCAATGTAATGAATCAAATAATTGAATCTTCCACTCTCACTCCTTAAATTTAATTAGTTAGAAAAACATGAATAAATTATAAGAAAACTAGATAATCGTTAAACCAAATAATTAACTAAAGAACAAGAAAAAGATATCCTTGTTCCTGAATTGTGAGTCATTAATAAGTCTTTGTTGAAATCTTATTAATCATGTTTGGAAGCTTTTGTAAATTTCTAGCAAATAACACCGCTACTATAGGATTAAAATAGGGAGGTGTAGTTACCATGTTACTTAATCCAACGCGTAATATGGGGGTGTGTATGACTAAAAAGGAGAAGCAGAATTTGCCACCTTAGAACATAACCCTAACGTTGGTGTGTAGGTGTCATATTATTCAGTCCTCTTCAAATCTTCAAAGATTAGCTTTAACTCTATCTAATTCTTCTCCAAATTCATTCCATTTTCTTAAAGAGGTAAAAATATAACCTAAAATAAAAAATCTCAAATTAACTATCAAATCCTTTAAAAGTATTCAAAACACAAGCAACATGCTAAGAAAATAATACTAAAAATAATGTATGTCTAACATATGTCAAAAAATGTTAAATAAAGTAAATATAACCATTGGATATTTTTCTTTACTTATTCAACCGTAAGGGTCATCAAAATGCTAAGCAACTAACAACTTATATAAATTCACAAATTAAATTCAATTCTCCTTATAATCTAACTATATTCATAAAATTGCATATATACAAGATAATATGCTTCAACTTCCGAACATATTCACACCCCTTTTTAATAAGATATAAAACTAAACAAAATAAGTGCATTAGAAGCTTGTTTAAAAAGTCACAAGACCTCTTTATGCAAAAGTAAACACCTTATCATAAATATTCTCAGTTATTCGACTAGATCATTATCCCAAATGGCTATTAGAACCACTCTTTTACTTCAAACTTTTTATTGGTATGAAGCTAGCATAGTGAAATTATGTATAATCACACATTCACAATTTTTTTATATTTATGAGATAATGAAAATGCTTAAACGAAGTTATGATACTTGATGCATTTTCAATTTGTGCAAGAAATGTCATAATGCTCATCAAGTATTCATTCTCCAACTTCATAAAGCAAATCAAATTCACTTATTGACCAATACTCATAACTAACTACAAAGATATTCCAAATCACCAAAACAATCAAATTCTCTAGTAGTACATTTTCAAAGAAAAATAAAATTTCAAAATTACTTCATATCAAGAAAAGTTTAAAAAATTGATAAGCATGAGTATGGTATATAATCATAATCCTATAATCCACCCCTACACTTAAAATAAACATTATTCTCAATGTTTTAAGCATATAAGAATACAAAAGATAATGAAAAAGGGAAAGAAATAATAGATGACTTAAACATTCTTAATTTCAACATTTAAGCTAAGTCAAAATTACATTAATTGATGTTCCATTAAAGTGCCTGTTAGAATTTAAAGAGCTTTAGCACAATGTAACTCAAAAGAAAGAAAAGTACCAAAATGTATATATACACATATTATTGATCATGGTTTTTCGATGAGTGTAAGCTTTAATTAACAACCTCGATAATCTGCAAGCGGACGGGTCATTTGTATAGTACCTAAGGTGTCGATCCTACAAGGAGGGATAATCTAATCCTAAAATCTAAGGCCAAAATAATTCACAGTAATTCAAAATGTAACAAAACTAAAGCAAGAATTTAATTCAATCATGCAACTCAATTCCAAGAATTAATTA
>JAOQMP010067805.1:0-23642 GCA_027563575.1 Erythroxylum pedicellare | reverse complement strand
TTTTCCAAAACGAATAGACTATATTATTAAAATGGAGGAATGAGATGTTCTTTCAAAACCCTTTTAGAATGTCCATCTAAAGATCAATCAATAAACATAAGGATAAATTTTTCAATTATATCTATATATATAGGATTCGTGCAACTAATGGTAAGTCTCTTCTTAAAGAAGAATTAAATACTTTAATATTAATGGTATTAAGAGATTTTAAGTTTTATGGATTTTAATATTTTCTTTTATGTTTCAATCGAATCTAGCCTTTATATCATTCCTAATTTTTATTTTTATCTAAACTTAGTGGTACATAAAAACACTATAAATGCTTTCGTATTACAATCAACTCATAATTATGAGACCAACCTAGGATTAATTTCCCTATCATTAATCTCTATAATTTATTACAAAGTCAAAAAAAATCTTGATATGTAGTCAAAAAGAAAAATTTTTATCTTTTATAAATTGATTTAACAAAATCTAATATAATGGTATCAACATCCATAAAATGGAAAGATATAACCCTTCCAAAAGGATGGATACTTGAAAGAGCAAACTAATTATATCCCTCTGGTAATAAAACAAATTTCTTTCAATAGAAAAGCAACAAGATTTATGATTGATGATATGCTCCCACCTCCACCATTGACTTAGAAGGAATTTCTAGAATACCTTTAATTATAGATATCTATAATAAAAACCTTTTAGGATATTCAACCTTGGATATCCGAAGCTCTAGTATGCAAGGCCTAAATTAGAACTAGAAAATTCTGATGAACTAATGGGGCTTCTAATCGAGGTTTTGATGATAACAAAATATAAGTATATTAACGAGTTATAATGTTGTTGCTAAGAAGGAATATGAGAACAAAATATTACCGTATCAAAGGATTATAAAAGAAAAGACTATATGTAATCTTCAACATCAAGATCAATTCAGGAAGAAGATCAAGATACATCGAGGTTAACTCATCTTGATTTTCTTTGAGAGTCTAAAAAGCTCATCATAAATAAACATTTCATTTCATTTTATTACATGAGTCTTTATATTCATCAAGAAGTAGTAAAGCTTTTGTTTTTAATATAATACCCTCTTAATCTTTCAAATAATCTTTGGAAAACTTTTTGAGAAGTATTTTTGATCATAATGAAATTAATTAAATTAAGTTTGAGCATTTGAAGGTGTCAATATCATATATTGGGGTGATTGGTCAACCTGTATGAGTTAGTGGTCGATGAATATAAATTAAAGTTATTAAATTTGAAGTACTAAGAGTATGTTGTAATAGTGATTGATGGATTGGTCGACTAGTATCCTTTATTGATCAACCATCGTTCCATTTACTAGTAAATCTGGAGCTATTAATAATGGTCGACTAGTATATTATACTATTCAAATAGTGCTTCATATATAGTCATTATAATGATTATTTCTCGATTCCAACATCTATTTGGGGTTTTAAAACACTATAAATAAGTTTTTTTTCTCCTTGGTTTTAGCATTAAAAAGCATTTAATTGTATGTTACACATATTTCTAAGTATTTTTCAATCATTTGAGCATTCATTGTCTCATTTTAAGCATGTGAGTCATTTGTGATTATCAAAGTACCTAAGTGAGCAAGTTTGAGTTGTAAGCTATTTTTAGGGTTTGTGATCATTGTATTAGTTTTGTCTAAAAGTTGTTTGGGGTTCCTCTTTCATTGAAGAAAGATTTAAAAGGAAATAAAAGATTTTTCAACGGTTATTTCTTTGCCTTGAAAGAATAATTATAGTGGAAATCCAAAATGACTCTTATAAGTGGATGTAGGTAAGGAATGTTTTCTAAACCATTAAATCAGTTTGCGTTTCTCTTCCTTTACTCTTTACTTTATTGTTTACAAGTATAATGAAATTTCTTTACTTTTACTTCATTCTTGCATTTGTGATAATTTGTAAACATTATTTTCATAAGTTAGTATCCTTTAATTAGAATCTTAAATTCACCTAATCCACCCCTCTTAGGTGTTATTAGGAAATAATAAATGGTATTAGAGTAGGTCTATAGGGCTAGCATTTCAAACAAAATGGCATACTTATGAGCATCTCCATCATCCTTTAACTAAGAGGGTTAAAACATTAGTAGAGCAACTTTCTTTTATGGAAATGACTATCTTTATCGAAAAACAAAAATGAAAAATTTCTTGATGGCCAAAAAAGTCAATTTATGTGAAATTGTCTAAAATGTTCCATGTATTCCAACTAAATTATAGATGACAGAAAAGCTCCCAAGTTGAAAGAGGAATGGAATCCCTAAGATAAAAGATTAATATCCTTATATAGTAAAGTTATCCACATTTTATTTCATGCATTGGGATGAAATGAATTCAATTGAGTTTCATGTGAAAAAATTGTTACAAAATTCGATATATATTTGAAGTTACTCATAAAGATACAACTAAAGTTAAGGACAAGCAAAGTTAGCATGCTAGTTCACCGATATGAATTTTTCCAGAAGAAACATGATGAAAGTATTTCTAGCATATATACCAAATTCATTGTTATCATCAATGCTCTCGAGGGTATTTGAAAGAGCTGCACCAACATTGAAATGGTAAGGAAGTTGCTTAGGTCATTACCAAAAATATGGGAAGCTAACGTGACGACCACATAAAAGTTAAGGATCTAATAACTCTACCATTAGAAGAGCTTATTAGATCTCTTCTTACTTACAAAATAAGGCTCCAAGAGACGAAAGAAAAAAAGACACTTTTGAAGAAAAAGAATTTAGCATTCAAGGTTACAAAGAAGAATCAAGTGAAGAAGAAGAGACCTCATCTAGTGAAGATGGAGAATATATTGTATTAATCACTAGAAGATTCAATAAATTCTTGAAGAAGAACTCCTCAAAGAGAAAGGACTACAAAGGTAGTAAGATAGATTTGAAAAACAAATCAAATAAATTTGTTTACTTTAAATGTATGAAACCTAGACATATGAAGTCTTAATGTCCTTTTCTTAAAGAAAATGACAAATATGAAAGAAATGACAAGAAGGAGAAAAGGGACAAAGGTAAAAGGAAGGATCTTAAATCCTCCATTAGGATGACACAAGTACTTGAAAGTGAACATTCGGAAGGAGATTTAGCTCACAAGTGTTTCATGGAAAAAGATGATGATAAGGTATTCTTTAACTCTAAATTATGTGATGATAATAATAGTGACATTGATTTGACATATGATGAACTTATTGAGAGTCTTGAAGTTATAAGCAAAAGCAAAAAGAAAAAGTTATCTTTCAAACTCAAAGAAGTTCAAAAGAATTATGAATGGGTAAAAATGATAAGATAAAGAGTGAATTGTACAACATCATAACTTCTAAAAGTGTAGCTATAGTGGATAATCGTAACTTAGATGTTTTAAAACATGAGAATGAATAATTGAAGCTGATTTTCCCAATGATGAATTGTCTAAATAGTGGATAATCGTAACGTAGATGTTTTAAAACATGATAATCAATAATTGAAGCTGACTTTCCCAATGACGAATTGTCTAAGTTCACAAAAGGAAGTGAGAAAATAGAAAACGTGTTAGGAGCTCAAAAGAGTTCTAATAATAGACATGGAATAAGATATAGCCATGAGAATGCTTCCAACACCAAAGCCACTTTTGTTAAAGGAAAGAATTTACATAGTGATGAACTAATGCCTAGGATGAAAAATGAGCATGGAACATCCACATCTAAGCACACACTTGACACATCCACTAGGGATCACATTAAGAACAAATCTCATGCTTTCATGTATCATTCATAATCTAGACCTAGAATTTAATACTTTCAAGGAAAGGAAAGAATATGCATAACTTCTATACGAAAACACATGATGCAATCCCATTCATACCACTTTAGGCCTTACACTAATTGTAATTCTATGACATATGTTCACACTTCACACAAGCATCATTATTATGGAAGAAACATACCTCATACATATAAGTATAGTAGAACTTTTCATTATCCTAAAGAGAGCATTCAAATCACTTACATCAGGAAGAAGTTTCTATGACTCATATGTACATAGAAAAAGAAGGAATGCATTCATACATCAAATTTATAATGGTCATTGTCATACTATCCAAAAATATTACATGGTATGTTAATTTTGTGTTAAATATGGGCACATTGACAAATTTTCCTTCTCAAAACAAAGGGCAATGAATAAAACCCTCAAGCAAGTGGAACTAAAAGAAGAAGGAGACTAACAACCAAGGAGATAAGCTCATTTAGGTACGTAAAGCATATTAATAAGGAAATTTTATAAGTCTAAAAGAAAAAGAAGACCAAATGATACATGGATAATGGGTGCTCAAATCATATGATAGGTGATGCATCCTAATTCTTAAACCTTATAAGCAAAGATGGGGGATTCATCACATTTGGAAATAATGCTCAGGGTAAGAAAATTGGCATTGGAAAATTTGGTAAGGAATATCACACTAAAGTCAACATACTCAGTACACAAGGCTCCCCGTTTGACAGGGTGGTCATAGTGTAAGCAACCTTTCCTTTGTATTTTTACAAAGAGGATATTTCCGTAACTTAAACATGTGATCTTGTGGTCACAAAGGAGCAACTTTGCTAGTTGCTCCAACGCTCACCCTCTATTGTTGATAATGTACTTTTAGTTGATGGATTGAAGTATAACTTATTAATGTGTAAGACAACTATGTGGCAAAGGCTACAAAGTATGCTTTGAACGGAGATAATGCATTGTATCTAGAGTAGTTGAAAATAACATTGCACTTTTGGGAAAAGAGAAGGAAACATATATACAATTGATATTTATAATTTTGCTAACCAAGCTATGAAGTGTTTAATGTCTATTAGTGAAAATGTATAGATTTAGCATATGACACTTGGACTTGCAAGTACAGACCTCATCTCCAACTTCAACAACTTGTAATGGCTCCCAAAGGTCAATCTTAAGAAAGACAAGACTTGTAAAGCTTACAAGGGAAGAAATTAGAAAAGTATTAAGGGAGATGAAGAGTAGAAGGGCAATAGGGCCTAATAAGATATCTATAAAGGTGTGGAAAAGCCTAGGTGAAAGGGTCTTATTTAGCTAGTCAAGCTTTTTAATATGATTCTTAAGTCTTCCAAAATGTCGGATAAGTGGAGATTTAGTATGTTAATTCCTTTGTGTAAGAACAAAAGGGACATTCAAAGCTGTAAAACAAAAGAGGCTTCAATTACTTAGTCACACCATGAAGTTATAAGAGAAGATGATTGGAAAGAGAGTGAGGGAGAAAGGATGCCTCTATCTCAGAAAAACAATTTGGTTTTATGCTAGGAAGGTTCATGATAGAAGCTTTATATTTCCTTAAAAGATTAATAGAATATTACAGGGAAAGACAGTATAACCTACATATGGTTTTTATTGACTTCAAGAAGACATATGATGGGGTACCTAAGAAAATCATATGGAGATGTTTAGAAGGTAAAGGAGTTCCTATGACCTATATACATGTTATTAAGGATATGTATGAAGGTGTAAAAACTAGAGTAAAGATGATAGGAAAATATTCATATAATTTTTCTATCGGTGTTGAGCTACACCAAGGATCCTCTTTAAGCCCCTTTTTGTTTGCAGTAGTGATTGATGAGTTCACCAAGAATATTCAAGGGGATGTACCTTCATGTATATTATTTACTGATGACATTATTTTAGTGGATGAGACAAAATAGGGTGTAAATATGAAGCTTGAACTTTGGAGGGATGCATTAAAGTTAAAGGAATTTAAATTAAGTAGGACTAAGACTGAGTATGTAGAATATAACTTTTTGGGACATAGGGTGGCTACCAATGTGGACGTAAATATTAATTCAAAAGTTATACCACAAAAGGAGTGTTTTAAGTGTCTAGGATTTATCATCCAGAATAATGGAGAGATTGATGAAGACATAGTTCATTGTATCAAATCAGGATAACTTAAATGGAGAAGTGCATCAGGAGTTTTATAAGACAAGAAGATACTACTCAACCTTAAAGGTAAATTTTATCGTTTAACGATTCGGTTAGTTATGTTTTATAAGGTGGAGTGTTGTCCCATCAAACATATATATAGTCATAAACTAATGGTGGCGGAGATGAGGATGCTCAATTAGATGTGCAACCTTACTAAAGGAGATTAGGTCAAGAATATAATGATAAGAAACAAATTAAATATGACTAATATTGTTGAAAAATTAAGAGAGACAAGGTTTAGGTAGTTTGGAAATATTAAAAGGAGACACCCAAACACTCCAGTGAGAAGATGCAAGAAGATTGTACTTAGAGATTGTAAAAAAGAAAAATGGGAGGCCTAAGAAGAATTGTGGGAGGTGATAAAGAATGATATGACTCTGTTAGAACTTACCAAGGACTTAACATGTAATAGAAAACTTTGACATACTAGGATACGAATAAATGATCTCAAATAAAGAGATCATTTTCATTCTCATAAGTTTTTATGCATTTTTCTCTTGTAATTAACCTAAACATTTAAATATGTAATCTTACCTCTTAGTGATTTAGCGTAACCATTCCCTTACTTAGCCTTTATTATTATTTTTTTCATGTGGATCATTTAGAAGCAACTTCTTTACCGATTAAAGATAAGGCTGCGTACTATTAAACCTCCTTAGACCCCGCGTATTAGCAAAATTTTTACTGGATTATTATTGTTGTTATTTTTAACAAATAAGGATGAATTCTTTGGAGTGTTTGTCAAAATTTTCAAAAGCGTACAAAAAGAAAAGAAACTTTCTATTATGTCTATTAAAAGTGACAACGGTAGGGAATTAGAAAATGAAAAGTTTGAAACCTTTTGTGAGGATAAAGACATCTTTCACAAATTTTATTCACTAAGAATCTCTTAATAAATAGAGTTGTTGAAAGCAAAAATAGGCCCTTACAAGAAATGGTTAGGACTATGATCAATGAGTATGATCTCCTAAGTATTTTTAGATGGAGGAAGTTGCCACCATATGCCGCATCTCAAATAATGTCTATATAAGACTAACCTTAGGTAAAACCCCATTTGAACTTGGGCATGGGAAGAAGTCAAAAATCAATTACTTCAAATTTTTCTATTGTAAATGTTACATCTTAAACATTAAAGATAACCTAGGAATTTTGATTCCAAAGCAGATGAGAGAATTTTTAATAGTTATTCCTTAACTATTAAAGCGTATAGTATTGAAAAATCTATGTATGCTGTCTTTGATGAATTTGACCCTCTTATATCTAAGAAAGATCTTAAAGATGATGACATAAGTATATTCAAAGATCTAGAGACATTAGCCCCTAAAGGAAACAGGAGTAATCACTAACAAATTACTCAGAAGTTTATAGTTAAACCAAGTGAGGGAAACAAGAAGGATGACGAATTCCCAAGAGATTGGAAATTCAAAAAGAACCATACTCCTAATCAAATTTTAGATGATGTTTAACAAGAGGTAATCATTATATTTCATGTTAAAGATTTATCTTATATTACTTTCATTTCTCAAGTTAAACCTAATACAATAGAAAAGGCACCTTAATGATGGAAGTTAGGTTCTTGATATGGATTAGGATTTGAATCAATTTGATAGGGAAAAATGTGGATCGAGTATCTAGGCCTAGTGATTAACCAAATATAGATACAAAGTGGATTTTTACAAATAAATTAGATGAGTTGGTACTATTGTGAGAAACAAAAAAAACCTAGATTAGTAGTAAAGGGTTACAATAAAGAGGAAGGTATCGACTTCAAGGAAACTTTTGCTCTAGTCAATAAGTCATTAGGCTCGGCTAGAAGTCATTAGGCTCTTGCTTATATTTGAATCATATATGAATTCTATATTGTTCAAATGGATGTTAAAAGTGCCTTTTAAAATGGTTTCATTCCCTCTTGATTTTGTAAAACATGATTCACCCAATTATGTCTACAAACTTTCCAAAAGTTTATATGGTTTAAAACAAGCCCTTAAAGTTTGGTATAATAAGCTATGTGCATTTCTTTCAAAAATAAATTCTTTGAAGTCTAGGTTGACACTATAGTTTTTATTAAAATGCACAATCACAATATCTTAATTGTTCAAATTTATATTGATGATAATATTTTTACTGCTATTACTGAGAAAATGTGTAAATAATTTTATAAGTGTATGAGTAGCAAGTTCAAAATGAGTATGACAGGAGAACTTAACTTCTTTTTTGGACTACAAATCAAGCAAATGAAGGAAGGAATCTTTATTAATCAAGTAAAGTACACCAACAAACTACTCAAATGATTTGGAATAGATCAAGCTAAACCATTAGGGACACCAACAAAGATGAAGAGAGTAAGCCGATAGATGTAAATCTCTATTAAGGTATGATTAGTAGTCAACTTTATCTTATCATAAAGAGGTCTGATATCATACCTCGGCCTATGTGTAAGATTTCAATCAAGCCCTAGAGAGTCACATTTATTGTCCATTAAGCATATCCTTAGATATTTATATGGAATCATTTCATTAGGAATTTAGTACCCTAAGAATATTTTCTTTGACTTATATGGTTATTCAAATGCCAATTTTATCGATAGTCTTTTAGATAAAAAGATCACATTTGGTACTTGTCAATTCCTAAGAAATGCATTAGTGTTTTGAACTAGTAAGAAACAAAATTTTGTTAGTTTATCAACATCAGGAGTCAAAGACATGGCAGCTGGTAGTTATTATGCTTAAATCATTTGGCTTAGATAACAAATTAGAGAATATGGATTAGATATTACTAAGATACCTAATCAAGTGTGATAATATTAGTGAACTTTGTCTTATAAAAAATCCTATTAAACATTATAGGACCAAGTACATAGAAATTAAATATCGTTTCGTTAGAGATCATATCTAAAAAGGAGACATTTAGTGAAAATTTTCGAAACACAACACCACTGGCCAACGAGTGATGATAGATTTTATATAATTAAAAGAGAATTAGGGATGATTTATGGAAATTCCCTTCGAGAAATGAGTTTTTGAAGTTGTAATTAAGTTAATTTGTATTTTTCACACTTTAATTGAACATGTAAAAGTGGTAATCTAAATTTATAAGACTTACTGGTCAACTAATAACCTAAATTAGTTGACCAATATTCTCAAAATAGTTAATTTGACTCAGTTTTAAGAGTTTGCTCTCTATCTAGTCCCAGTACTTGTTAATGGTTAAATGATATTCTTGAATCTAATATATCTCACCCATCTCAAGAGTTAATGGAGACTTTAATCGCATATAATGATTAAAAACACACTCAGTAATTGACTAATCACACTCACTAGTTAACTATTATCATTTGACCCCTCAAATATTTATGTTCCATTAAGTTTGTGGAAACATTGGTCGCCACCTTTGGTTGACCAATAACTTACATTGGTCAACCAATCTCATCAACTGGTCAACCAATATATCATGTTTTTAAAACTTAGAAACTCTTTCCCCTTCTTTCTCATTAGATACACACACTTATCTCTCCCTCTCTGCAAAATCCATTTAGTCTTTAGCCTCCACACTTGCATTCATTTCGAATATCACTCAGTTACTACTCCATCCATTCCTTGCCTATATCCTCTTAAAACCATTTGAAAACACCTCTATAAGTACCATCTTCTCCGACATCACCTCCACTTCTTCAGTGAGATTCTAGCACCTCTCTTACCTCTTTTCAGCTATTTAATACTCCAAGGTGGTTGCTTATCCTATGCAAAGCTCAATTCATCCCACCATTCCAAAGGTTATTCTTTCCACATTTCAGGCTTCTAAATTTTGTGTGTCCTTATTTAATGGACAGCTCCTTTAGCTTAATCTCAATTGCTAACATGTTTGTATATGTTCATGCATTCAATTTCAAGCATTACACTTTCAATTGCATCAATTAAGCGTATAGGGCAAATTAGGGTTTTAGAAATAAGAGGTACCTATTTTCATGTGAATTATGTTGAATTTTTCAAAACTAGGGGACCTTTGGTTCAATTCTTAGCTGCTTTAAGACTTTTGACTAATAATTGATTTGAATTATGCTTAATTTTTTTCCGAATTGAAATTTATGTTAATTTCATATTTATGGATTACTTTTCAAAATTAATGATTCATTAGTTTAATTGATGATTGATTTAAGCTTTTTTTTACTATAAATTGCCATACTTTGTGTTTAATTTTGTCTAAATCAAAATTTTTTATTGTTTTGCCTAAATGATAATTGGGGATTTATTATTTATGCAACAATTCTCAAATTAAAGATTTGTTCATTCAATTAAATACTGTTTTAAGGTCTTTCAATTGCAAACCACATTGAATTGCATATATTTTTGTACGAATCATTTTAAATTCAATTTAACTTATATGTCTTTGATGCCTTTTTAATTAAATTGAAAACAAATTTTGAGTATGACCATTCATTTTGACCCTTTTTGGTTATATTACTTTGCATAACTTACTTTACTAATTGCCCCCTAGTGTCTTACATACCTACCCATATTTGTTTATGCTCATATTTCACTTTTCATTTTTCACGTCACTTATTTTAACTTTACTTATCTATTTCATGTAATTTTTGGTTCCCACTTGAAATTTGTGGACTTGAGATTTTAGAAGTACTATATTTTTCTCTTACAAGTGATTCTTTAAACCTAATTATTATTTCATTTCCAAACCTTTTCTTTTGTCCTTCATCTTATAACTCATCCTCTCTCTATCTTTTATGACCAAAACTAGAGGAAACCCTAATCCCACATTTGGAACTCTCACTTGAGGTTGGCTCACTTATACACCCTTTAGAACCCATAAGATTAAAGAGAGATTACTGACCCCTCCTCCTCTCATGCATATTGCTAATTAGGATGAGTTATTTGATAATAACTTGACTCAGTTTCAAGCTTATGCTTCATGTGATCTTCATAAGAACCATGTTATCTCTTCTTCTAGTTTAGAGTAATTCAAGGATTATGGTATTGTCTGTTACTTTATTAAACAAGGTTAGGAATCCCTTCTTACTAAGACCTACAGGATCATTCCCACAAATGTTAGGTTTTTCTATACTAATCTCCATCCTAAAATAATTTAAGGTGACACCTAAATCTTCTACACCATTAATGGCATTGACATTCATCTCACCTTTAATCTCATAAATGAGATCTTAGGCATTCCCATTTCTGAACGTCCTTCATTCTATAGTTTTACACTAAATATACCATCTCCTATTGTGCCTGATAAAGTCAATATTTTCTGAGTGCTTTGATGTAGAGGTCTATAGAAAACCTAATGATGTTCATGGCCTTAAAGATGTTTTTTCTTCCACCATCTTTTCATTAAATATAATTTTGTCTTTACCAATGGACACTTTACGCTTTTAGGACATGATGATATGTGGTTCCTCTATACTCTTATGTTAAGAAAACCTATTCATCTTGGTCACTTTCTTTTTCTTAACATAGTCCACTTTTATTAAACTAAAAGGAAGAGACAAAGCATCCAATATGCCCTCATTATTAGTCTCATCTTCTAGCATTTTCATAATTCTCTCAATGGTGATGAGATTAACTTTGATTTCTTCTTTAACTTTACTACCTTAACTACATAGGATATCAGTTGATTGATGGTCAGTTAAGTAGACCACATTAATGGCAGAAGCTCAACCTCAGTAATCATCACCTCTAGATGAGGCTCTGCCATATCTTGATGGTCCTAATGAGCCTATTTTAAGGCACACCATTAAGATACCTAGTGAGGTTGAAACTACCACTTCATAACCATGTCATTGCTCTCCTTTAAAAGCTTATCTAGCCATCATTAAGTATCAACCCACCATGTTGTGAAGAGACCTTGCTTCCTTTTGAGACATCACAATACATCTACTTGATGACCAATACAATTTGATCAAGTCTCGTTTTCCCCCTCCAACTAATTGATTATTTTTTATGTCTTCAAAAAGGAAGGGAATAATTTTTACGACATTGGAGGAAAATGCTACAATTTAGGGGGAGTATTTGTTACTTTTTACTTTTATTGTTTTCTTTATATGATGAATAATTTCTTTATGTCCTATTTTTGTGATGAAAAATTATATATATTTCTTTTATAATGAATAAATCATGCTCTTAACAATGAATTATAGTTATGATAGTGATCTATGTCTTATGCATGAGTTAAGAGGGAGCTAATTATTATCTTGATATGGATTGTTATATGTCTGGTTAAATTCTTATACTAGTTTCTAATATCACAAATGTTTTATCATTATAAAAGCGAGATTTTGAAAGCAAAGGAGGTTTCAATAGAGGTTTTGATGATAACAAAACATAAGTACTACTAACGTGTTTTATATTGTTGATGAGAAGATATATGAGAAAAACAATTATTACCATATCAAAGGATTATGAAAGAAAAGATGACGTTTGCAATCTTAAATATCAAGACAAAGTTAATAAGATTAAGATAGATCGAGTTTATGTCATATATTATTTGTTGTAAGCTCATCTTGATTGTCTTTGATAGTATAAAAGGCTCAGCATGTATAAACATTTCATTTCACTTTATTTTATAAGTCTTTACATTTATTAGGAGGTATTGAAGTTTTTGTTTTAAACATAAAAACATCTTGATCTTTCAAATAATCTTTGAAAAACCTTTTGGGAAGTGTTTTAATCATAATGACATTAATCAAATTGAGTTTGAGTATTTAAAACATTTTTTGGGTAATTTTTTGACCTATATAAGTTAGTAGTTGACCGATATAGGTTAAAGTTGTTAAATTTAAATTGCCTAGAGTTTGCTGTAACATTGATTAATGTATTATCGATCAATGTTCTAACGACTGGGGAGTATGAAGCTGCTAATATGTATTGATCGACTAATATGTTAAATGTTTAACTAGTAATTCGCTTATAGCAATTGTAATGGCTAATTATTGTCTCCAACGACTATTTAAAGTCCAAAAATACTATAAATGGGTGTTTTATAATTGGTTTTAGCATCATGAAGCATTTGAGTGCCCTTTACACACATTTCTAAGTATTTTTCAATCATTTGAGCACTCATTGGCTTATTTTGAGTGCATGAGTCTTTTTATGATTATCAAAGTATCTGATTGAGTAAGTTTGAGTTGTAAACCATTTTTAGAGTTTGTGATCATTATATTAAGTTCATCTAAAAGCAAATTGGGCTTTACCTTGACGAAATATTGAAAAGGATGTCCTCTTTGCCAATATAAAGGATTATACAAAGGTTATTATTTGTCTTGAAAGAAGAATTATAGTGAAAATCCAAGATAAGCCTTAGAAGTGGTCGTAGTTAAGGATTGTTTGCTGAACCACTATAAATTGGTTTGCGTTCCTTTTACTTTACTCTTTACTTTATTGTTTACAAGCATAATTAAATTCTTTTACTTTTACTTTGTTATTGCATTTGTGATAATTTGTAAACATTATTTTATAATTTAGTATCCTTTAATTCAAATTTTGAATTCACCCAATTCACCCCCTGTTTTGGGTGACATTAGGGAATAACAAATTCCATAATGTACTTATAAGAACTCTCCAAATAATAAATGCCAATCACCCTAACTTCTTTAACATTTTCTTTAGTCACCAAAAACATAAACAAGAAACTTCATGTGCTGAGAAAAATATTGAAATAAATAAATAATATTTGCATTAATATTTTTATTCCTTAGAAAATTAAGATGAGAAATTAAAGCTTTATAGCAACTTCCTAAAAAAAGAAAACAAATTCAAGAAAAATATTATGAGTTTGTTAATAGCTATAAAATGTGTGTGTGTGTGTGTGTGTGTTCACAACAAAAGAGAAACTCCATCCAAAACAACCCCTTATATTGAAGTTAAAATTCACTTGTAAACAAAACATAATTATTGCCTCTCCTCCAAAAAGATTTAAAAAAATGAAAATAAAAGTGTAAACTAAAAGATATAACGAATATTTTGTGTTCAGTAAGAAAGATAATAATGAAGTTTTAAAGCCATACAAAATAAGATAAGAAGGATAAATGAAAATATTGTCTCTGATTCTCCTAATTTTCTACATCCCAAAATGTCAATATTATAACACAAAGAGAAGTCATCCAAACTAGATGCCAAGTTAGTATAAAAATTAGTTGCTCCCCAAAAGTAAACATGATTGAATAAGATAATAATATGGATTCTGATAGTTTTTATCCCTTTTCCTTAGAATTAAATAAATTATAGTGGGAAAATACCTCTATACCATATTTTAGTAAAACTATAGCCTCTAATATAGATATTGATAGTAAGCCTAATGTTTCACAACAAAGTAGGTACATGTAATTGAATGGAATATAGATTATACATCTAAATATACCATATTGAATATGTTACATCAAATTACTGTGGCCACAAATGCTTATAAAACATAGTTAGGCAATTCCTATCACATTATAATTGAGTTAGTAGTAGCTGACTTTTTTTTCGAATATTAAAAGGATGATGGAACTACCATCTAGCCTATAAGATATGGAATAATAAAATACATTAAGGTAAATAAGGAAGGAGAAACTGTACTAGATGATGATAATGAACCTATAAAAGATGTGTTTCCCAGTTATTGGAAATCTCTCTTTATTTCATAAGTGAGCCATCCCATTTAAAAGATAAAATGTTGAATTATTATCAAATTGTAGGCATAAGAAGCTTTTGGATTTTAAATAGTACAAAAGATACTTTCTTAACTAGAGTATATCTTAAAGAGATTGTAATCAACCCTTTTAGAAGTAAAATTTTCTTAACTAGAGTAATACTTAGACCCTTTTGGAAGAAGAAGTTCTTAGTAGGACTTCCTCCTTTATTAGGGAAAAAGTTGAAAATAAAATTAAGGAACGCTATAATGACCAAATCCCATATAATAAATTATCTTATGGAGAATTGATTAATTATACTCAAAAAGATGGTTTAAAGCTTTTTCAAGACATGAAACTAAAAAAATTGAAAATTTTTAAAACTAAAAATAAATTAGGATCATTTTGTCAATAGTTTGATATTTATTATAATAAAAACTATAAAACCTATAGAGAATACATTAGAACTCCACATAATAAAAATAAAATAAATTATTTTATAGAAAACATGAGAAACTTTACAGATAACCTAAATAAAATAAGGCATACTATAGTAAAAAAACAAATCTCTCCATCAACCTCCAAATTTAGAGATACAACATGTTATAAGAGTCATCTATTTTCTTTTTTCTGTAAATTGAATACCAACTTTGGTTAACAACCTTGGATATGACTTTTTCCCATCTATCCTCTCCCTCAAGCTCCATCTGTTTTCCCTAGGAAGCTAGCTCTAGTTCTCCTCTTCAACATGGCATTCTTCCTTCTTCCCTCTCCTTACTTGCCTCCCAAGTTGTTGTTTTTCCAATTTCTAGATAAGAAATCATATATGAATCTCAAATCTAATATTCCACTTTAACCTCTTGCTCCATTATCTTCCTCATTCCTTTACCTTTCATGCACTTGTTAAGGCCCTTTTACCTAAACCAAAACCTTCCTCCTCCTATTTTTAGCTCCTTTTCCATCTTCTTTTAGTCATTCTTCCACCTATACTCCTCTTTGTGCTCCATTTTCTTTTCCCTCTAGCAAAACCTCATGTAGAGTAGTGGTAAACAATAATGTTATTCCTTAATGACACCCAAGAGGGGAGTGAATGAGGTAAATTAAAGATTCTAACTTATAAAAACAATGTCTACAAATTATCATAAAAATGCAAACATGAGATAAAAGTAAAGGAATTTAACTATACTTGTAAATAATAAAGTAAAGAGTAAGGGAAGAGAAATATAAATCGATTTATAGTAGTTCGGCAAACAATCCTTACTTATATCATCTCCGAAGACTCATCTTGAATTTCCTTACTATAATTCTTATTTCAAGGCCATGAATAACTTTTATACATTTTTTTATTGTAACAAAAATGAACCTCATTTTTAATATTTCTTTAAGGTAAAGAGAAACCTCAAAATACTTTAGGTAATCCTAATACAATGACTGCAAAACCCAAAAATAGCTTACAACTCAAACTTGCTCACCTTACAAAAAGAAACCCTATCACAGCCACTTTTGACGCTATCGTTTGATCTACAAATCTTTCATATAGGGAAACCACTTAGTAGGGAGCCTTTGACTTCAAAGGCTTCCCTTGTCTCTGTTTCACCAATTATGAGCTAGGAATCGTTAGACGTCAAGGTGAACCAATATGAAGAAGTCCCTTTACTGATAATAAATGAGTTCCATCCACTGAGTCCATCCAACCAAAAGCTCTTTATAAATGGTGAATCCTCTAAATTTAGTATCATATCATCCTTAAAAGTTTGGAAAAATATGGTGGAAACTAAGTCAATAAAGGAAATTTTCAAATATTATCCAAACAATATACATGACTGACCCTACCTGTCGAAATCCTACAAGCTGGGGCAATAACTTCGTCACACTTGTTAGTGGACTATTTCTTGAACAAACCTCTAATTTTCCTTTAGGTCCAATACTAGACTAGCTTGAAAACCCTTCTATTCATAGATAATACTTCATTATGTTTTCTAAACATGTCAACCTATAGAACATCCTGTAATAGGATCCTATGCACATTGTTGACCAACTACTACTCCTACAAAAATGGAAGATTGGAATTACCCTTGACAAGTGTAGTGTTAAAACTATTCCCATATGGGTTAATTTCCATAGGGTTCCACTAGAATATTGGACAATAGATGGTCTAAGTTATTTAGCTAGTGTCATAGATAGGTTAATTTTCCTTAACCCCTCAAGGTTAGGCTTGAAAAGATTTGTTACCCTAGAATATGTGTTGAAGTGAATAGAGATGAAGAACTTCCAAAATGTATTCCTATTATGAAGCTGAATATGGATGGGGAACTTATAAGAGTTAAGGTTAAGCTATCTTGCAATTGGAAACCAACTAATTGCTCTAAGGTATGGAAGCCAACTAAGAGGGCACTTAAAATTGATCTGTATACTATATTGTTGGGGTTATCTAAGGATGAAATGATTAAATTAGTTAACCTACAAATAAGCCTGGAATTGAGAATCCTTCTTCAAATAGCTTGGCTAATCAAGATGTCAAGACTTATGGCATTGTAGTTCCTAACCAAGAGGCTGCTAAAGGGGGGAACAAAGTGCCTGATTTAGAGGATGAACCTATAAATCAAATATGCAACAATAGTTAGACTCAACTAGTTTGAAGGGTATGGAGGGATTCACTGAAATCACTTATATATTCTCAAGAAGAAAATCCACGAGGAAGGTAGCTAAAGCCTTATTGGGGAGTGCCTAATCTTCCAATTAATGCCATTTTTGATCTAGAACATTAAGGACCTTATTGAGCCCTGAAAAAGAAAGTTCTAAAAGATCTTATTTAGGGAGGAAAAAAATTGTCGTAATAAGTCTTCTAGAGACCAAATAGAGGTTGAGAAGCTAAGTAAAGGTCAGAATCTTTAGACAATAACTAAAATTTTGTCATAAAACATTCCTCCTATGATAATGGAAGGATAGTAATGGTTTTTAATACGAATCTTATTCACATATCAATATTTAGTATGTCTAATCAAATTGCATACCTCTTATGTTTATACAACCAACTTTACTTTCTAAAATGTTAAGCCATAGGAAGACCTAAGGATTATAAATGGCTTGATGCATAAGCCTTGGCTCACAGTTGGGGTAATTCAACTATATAATTTACATATTAAGGAAGCTAAAAGAGCTAAAGTTAATAAACAAAACTAAATCAAAGAAATAGGTCTGACTGTGAGTTAATTAGGAGTGGTGGATTTAAACTATATGGGAAACTATTGAGAGCAATAAATAAGGAAACTAGCACATTAGAAAGAAATTGGATAGGGTTATCGGGAACAAGGAATGCTGAGATAAGTTTTCATCCAATCATACTTTTTTTGGTCTGAATCTTTGCTCAGACCACTCAACAATCAAATTCTCCAGTTGGCCACTAAACCTCTTTAGAGAGCATCATTTAAATTCCTAAACTTTCTTACATATATGGATGGATTTTAAGAAGTGGTTATTAAGGGTAAGGAGAAGGTCGTTATGGGATGTAAAAGCTTTCAACGTATGAGAAAGTTGTAAGAAATTAAAGAGGGACTTAAACTCCTCCACAAGAATAATTGCCCCAACACTAAATCTAATCTTAGGGATGCTAAAGAAGATCTTATAAAATGCAGGAGAACTGCTATCTAGATCCCCTTTATTCAAATCTTAGAACTCTTAAAACCTAACTCTCCTAAGATATATTATAGATCTACAGTGGCATAACTCTTTTCTTAAATAGAGGGCTAGAATCAATTGGCTACATAGGGGGATCAAAATTGTAAGTTCTTTTATTACTCTATTATGGCAAAAAGAAACAAGAATAGAATCTTGACTCTACTAGACTTGGAAGGTCAGAATTGTAATGATCATATGTCGATTAAGGCTATGGCTTTCAACTACTACAGTGACTTATTATGTTAATCTACTCCCTCTAAATCCATAATGGATGGTTAGTTTCCTTTACTAACTCCCTACTGGACTAGTATACAAAGTATGAATTATGCCTTACTTCTTCCTACTAGGAAATTAAAGAGCTTCTATTTAGTCTCAAACCTTATAAATCTCCTGGACTTGACAATTTTAACATTCATTTTTTAACGATGTTGGGATTTTTTGATGACTTAGAGGTTAATATGGTTCAAGAATTTTTCTCTTCTAAGAAAATGCTTGGAGAACTCAATTGCACCCATATATGTCTAGTCCTAAATAGGAGGAACCTTAGTACCATCGTTAATTTTCGCCCTATCTTCTATTTCAACACAATATATATGTTAATCTAAAAAATGTTGGCTAACAGATTGAAGAAATTCTTAAAATCCTTAACTAGTCCTAGTCAGGGAACATTCTTATGGCTTGCCTAGATCTATAAATGATAACATTATATTATTCCAAGAACTATTTAAGGATTATGACTCCTTAGCCTCCATTTAAAGCTATGCCATAAATAACGATTATGCTAAAGCTTTCAACTCACTAAACTGGAATTCAATATTGAAAGACATATTAGTATTTACATTTCTTAAGGATTTCATTAATTGAATAATGGCCTATGTAATTACTACTTCTATTAAGGTATTGATCAATGGATCACCCTCAAATTCATTCTAAGGAGCTAAAGGTTTAAGGAAAAGGGATCCTTTATCTCCTTATTTATTTACCTTAGTTATAAAGATCCTCATTAGGATGGTCAATTGGGAGATTAAAGCGTAAAAATCATCTAAATATTACCACAAATGTAAAGAACTAAAAGTTAGCAATCTTTTTTATGTAGATGATTTAATGCTCTTATACATGTCTGACTAGGGGTTAATCCATCTTTTAACCATAGTGGTAGGCTATTGTCTACCCTATCTAAACTTAAGGTCAATGCAGATAAAAGTAGAATCTACACTTCCTCTAATGTGTCAAATGCTTAATCCCTTATCTCTATATATGGGCTTCAACTGCATGTTGCTCCTTTCAAATACCTAGGAGTACCTGTAGCCATGAAGAAACCTAGGTTTATTGATTATATTTCCCTTATTGAAATTGTTAAAGTGAGGATTTCTTCCTCACAAAATAGATGCCTCTCCAGTCCGAGCAGGTTGCAATTAATTCCTTTATTATAAGGAATTTGCATATCCATTAGAGCTTTCACTTGGTCCTCCCTAAAAAGCAAACTAAGGAAGTGGAGAAGTTGATAAATAATTACTTATGGATGGGGAAGTATGATAACTCAAGGAAAGATAAGGTGAAACGGTAGGATGTGTATATACTAAAGAAGGAAGTTGTCCTAGGACTTATCTCTATTAAGAAAATGAATGTAGTCTTACTAGATAAAAAGATATGGATGTTATTTAATGATAGGGAGGTTATATGGTCCAAGTGGATGCATATATACTATCTTTCCACTACAACTTTTTAGAGTCTAAAAATTGGCAAAGAACACTCATAGTATTTAATCCAAATGTTAAGGCTAAGATAAAGATTGAGATCTTCCTTTAAAGTTGGGATTGGAAATGTAGAACAAAACTAGTTTTAGTTGGATAATTAGAGTGAACTATATAGGTCCACTTTACCTCAGGAATGAATTCAACTCCCTCAAACTATAGATCCCAATGAATCCTATAGTAAATATAGTTATTAAGGATAACAAGTGGAGCTACAACCTAAGAGGATCTTCTACCCCGGTGAACAATCTCCCTAACTAAAATATGAGAATTTAGTCAAATAGATAGCAACCTATATCAAGAAATAATTAGCTCCCATCTAATTCGTGCATAAAACATAAAGCAATATCATAACTACAATTTAATATTAAGAATAAGATTTAACAAAATTATTCATTATCAAAGAAATATATGTAATTGTTCTTCTTATAAAGAAGACATAAAGAGATTACTCATCATATAAAAAAGCATAAAATATTCAAGATAAAAGTACTCCCCTGAAATGTAGCACTTCCGTTTAGTATCCAAAAAAAAATTTCTCCCCCTATTTGGAAACATTAAAAATTACTAACTGGAAGGGCAAAACAAAACTTGTTTAAACTATATAAATCATTAAGTATATGAAAGGTCTCATTCATACATCTCATACATAATATATATCAAATATACACAGCAGAAAATAAAACAGAACCTCAAAAACTAGATCTACTCATGCATATAGATATAGAAAACAAAATGTGAAATGTAAGATGTTTACATACCTTTTTGACGATCTCCTTCGTTCTTTAATCTTCTCCATGTTAGGTTGTCATAAACCACAATGATCAACATAAACCATCTCTAATGAAAGTCCACACGAAAATAGAAGGATGAAACCTCATTAGGAGATGTCTAGAATTGTTTCTTTGTGCTAGTAAAGACAAGAACTCTTGTGAGAATTAAAGAGAAAAAGAATATGTGTGTAAGATAAAACGTGTCTATCTCACTTATGTCTCACACAAGATGCATGAAAGTCATCTCTATTTTCTGCACAATTTGTCCTTCCATAACCCCATCACTAATGGAGAGTTATGAGAAGTTTGTGGTCATAAATAGCATGCCTTAATGGCAGTTATGGGAAGTTAATGATCATGAATAGCATGCATTAATGGAAGTTTGGGAAGTTAATAGCCAAATTGGGAGCTAACAACACTTGTTTCTAATCCATTCCATGCAACATTTTCTACCACGATCACATCGCGATACAATCCTGAAACACTCTCTCATATCTTAAATCACCATTCAAGACCATTTTACTCATCCTTCGGATCTCCTATATGTGTGATCCATTAGGTTCTCGGTTATGTTGGTCACTTGAATTAACACTTAATTCAAGTAAGTCAAGAGCGATATCTAGCAACGCATCATAACCCCCAATTGATGGAAAAGTTAGTGGTTTAACTACGAACCTTTCCATATGCAATGTTGCCATGCAATTCTTCCTTTTACCATCTATACCCCACTTGGTTCAGAGTATGGTCAAAGTGTCAACTCTCACTAGACTGACTACGTCACATCTAGTCCAAGTGATATTAGATCTTTCCCTGAGGATCTCATTACTTTATGTATCATTGAAGACTCTCTTCATGATACGTATCTGTTCTGGCCAGAGACTCCCAAGTAATGACTCCGACAAGAGTTCGTGGGTATCATCTCCTTCTATTAGGAGTGGTGAATATTTTATTGGCTACTCAATTACCTCTGAATATCTCAAGCTGTACCCATTCACCACTCTATGAGTAACCCCTAAAAAGCACTAATGAATGGAGTTAAGCACAGGATCAGTATCTGAGATATCTTTGAGCGCCTCAAGTCAAAGGATACTTGCACCATTACTATGATGAGACTATCATTGACAATGGAATAGAATATTTATATGATTGTCTCATAGTAGGTCAATCTAATATACGTACTACCCTTAGTAAGCATCCATATGTTAACTCTAAACAACTCATGTCTACAGCTTATGAGGTCTACTGCTTGATCCAATCAAGGAGTATAACATGCGCTAGTCTATTTGGATTAATGATATCCATCTTATTAATCCTATGTCTAGGGAAATTTTAGATACTAACATAATTACATATTATAGGGATCTCATTATCATAATCTCATCATGATTTTCTCCGTGTTATGTTTTGTATCAAGGACTTCATTAAATCAATTTAAGATCAACATCAAATCCATAAATGTATATACATCGAAATAATAAAAATGCCTTTATTAATCATAAAATGATTTGTACAATAAGTGCTAAAGGTGATTGCCTTTAGATCACTTCTCTAATAAGAAACATCACTAACATTTGAATTTATCCAAAATTCATGTCCTGTAAAGCTACTTCATACTAATCTAGCTTCCATACTAGTTACATTAAATCTCACAAAATTTTACTCATTTATTTCATTACCATTCACTTTATAACATCATACATGTAGTCCTAACTTTTCCAAATTTAATAATACTTCAATAACACCGATCTTTCTCATGAATTCATCACCATTTATACCTCAAATCCTAACCTAATCATCCTTATAACAACCTATAAACTATTGTTTTCTTGCATCCAAAAAACAATATAAAAAAGTAACCAATTCATCCATCATTTTCCAGCACAACTTCATCATCAACACTACCCTCAATTCATTCCAATTCAGTTGTCATAAAATTCTACTAACACATGCCACAAAGATCAGTATTTCACTTACTTGTTTAGCTCAAATTCCACCTCAACGTATCAAGCCTACTTTGCCTCACATGTATGCAAAATTATCTCAAGAACAAGGTGGGAGTAGGATGGTTTTAGCAAGGATAAGAAGATAACAAGAAGTACAACAATGTTCTGCTTCTAAAACTATCTTTATGAAGGATTTTTGCATAAATTTTGGTGTGACATTTGAAAAAAACTTAGGCAACAACACAGAGATATGAGGGAGAAGTAAGCTTTCGGTAGTGGGAGGAAGAAGAAGGTGAGAGTTTCAACAGAAAACAACAAATGAAGAGGCTTGCCATATGTGAGTCGTGTGACGTGAGTCGAGAGTAAGTTTAAGGACACTTATTAAGTGTCTAGGCCAACTATATGTCCTCTCCTTAGGCTTCCATTTGTCACTTAGTTCCTAGGTCATTTGTCACTCAATTCTACTACCACATGTCACTCATTTTATAGGCTTAGTCATCCTAATTTTTCACATGTTAACTTATCTTGCTACTTCAAATTTGTCTTAGTATAAATGTCTATATGAATTCATCAATCTCCCAATTGTAACAAATAACTCCAAATTACTAATTGAATTCTATCAATTTTTTATTGATAAATCAAAGTACAAGACATTAGAAATGCACAATCATATTGCAATTATTTAGAAACTTTCATAGTCCGAAACATGTCAATTGGGTGCAATTCTTTCTAAATCAACATTCATGTGTGTATATATTCATGTTATGCATGTGAATGAAATCATGAAATCATATCCCAACTATACCAATTCATTATAATATGATGCAATTCATGTTACTTGGTACTGCTTTCATCTGTAATCAAATTTAAAAAG
>JAOQMP010067797.1:0-23655 GCA_027563575.1 Erythroxylum pedicellare | reverse complement strand
ACCGATTATAGTCTTGCCCCCATGACCAACACCGTTGGAAGACGAGGTCGGGGCCATGGCACTTGCCAGGGCCATATACGGTCACACTCGGTCGTGGAAAAATCAGTGCAAACAAGACGCAGTCGGTCACAAATTATCAGTTTTTCATCGACTACTTGTCAATTATAATCTTGCCCCTATGACTGGCACCGTTAGAAGACCAAGTCCTGGCCTTGGCACTTGCCGGGGATATATGCGGTCTTACTCGGTCGTGGAAAAATCAATGCAAGCAAGCCGCAGTCGATCACGAATTGTCAGTTTGTCATCGAAAACTTGTCGATTATAGTCTTGTCCTATGATCCGCACCGTCGGGAAACCAGTTATAGGTCATGGCACTTGCCACGGCCGCGTGCGATCAGACTCAATAGTGAGAAAATCAGTGCAAACTATCCCCAGATGGTCACGAACTGTCAGTTTGTCATCGAAAACTCTTTCTGTTATAGTCTTGCCCCTATGAGAGGCACCATCGGGAGACCAAGTCGGGGCCTTGGCACTTATCACGGCCATATGCTGTCATACTCGATTGTGGGAAAATTAGTGCAAACAATCCCCAGTCAGTCACGAATTGTCAATTTCTCATCGAAAACTTGCCGATTATCGTCTTGCCCCCACGACCGAAATCGTCGAAAGACCAGCTCGATGCCTTGGCACTTATCGGGGCCATATGCAGTCATACTCAATCGTGGGAAAATCTATGCAAACAATCTCCCGTCGGTCACGAATTGTCAGTTTGTCATCGAAAACTTGCCAGTTATAGCCTTGCCCCATGTCCAGCACCGTTCGATGACCGGGTCCGGGCCTTGGCACAAGCCGGGGCCATATGCGATCATCCTCGGTCGTGGAAAAATTAGTGCAAACAAGCCGCAGTTGATGACGAATTGTCAGTTTCTTATCGAAAACTGGTCGATTATAGTCTTGCCCCTATGATCGGCACTGTCGGGAAACTAATCCTGGGTCGTGGCACTTGTCGCAGTCGTTCGCTGCATTAAACGATAGTGAGGAAATCAATGGAAAAAATCCCCAGTCGGTCACGAATTGTCTGTTTATAATCGAAAACTTTCCGATTATAGTCTTTCCCCATGACCTGCACCGTTGGAAGATGACGTCCGAGCTTTGGCAGTCGACACGACCATATGCCGTCATACTCAATCATAGAAAAATCACTACAAACAAGCCCCAGTCGGACGTCTTTATAATTGTCTTGCTGCCATGACCGGCATGGTGAGGAAACCAAGTCTGGACTGCAGCTCTTGTCGCGGTCGTGCGCGGCCACAAACGATAGTGAGGAAATCGATTCAAACAATTCCCAGTCGGCCACGAATTGTCAGTTTGTCATCGAAAACTTACCCGTTATAGTCTTGCCCCATGACAGGCATCGTTGGAAGACCAGGTCCGGACCTTGGCACTTACCAGGGCTACATGCAGTCATACTAGGTCGTGGAAAAATCAGTAGAAACAAGTCACAGTCGGTCACGAATTGTCAGTTTCTTATTGACAACTTGTCAATTATAATCTTGCCCCCATGACCGGCGCCGTTGGGAAACCAGTTGCGCGGTCATACTCGATAGTGGGAAAATTAGTGCAAACAATCCCCAAACGACTAGGAATTGTCAGTTTGTCATCGAAAACTATGCCTATTATAGTCTTGCCCACATGATCGTCACCGTCGAGAGACCAGGTTGGGGCCATGGCACTTATCGCGACCATATGCAGTCATACTCGGTTTTGGAAAAATCAGTGCAAACAATCCCTAGTCAGTCGGGAATTGTCAGTTTCTCATTCAAAACTTACCGATTATAGTCTTGCCCCCATGACCAACACCGTTGGAAGACGAGGTCGGGGCCATGGCACTTGCCAGGGCCATATGCGGTCACACTCGGTCGTGGAAAAATTAGTGCAAACAAGACGCAGTCGGTCACAAATTATCAGTTTTTCATCGACTACTTGTCAATTATAATCTTGCCCCCATGACTGGCACCGTTAGAAGACCAGGTTCGAGCCATATGCGATCATACTCGGTCGTGGAAAAATAAGTGCAAACAAGCCGCAGTCGGTGACGAATTGTCAATTTCTTACCGAAAACTTGTCGATTATAGTCTTGCCCCTATGATAGGCACTGTCGGGAAACTAATTCTGGGTAGTGGAACTAGTCGCAGTCGTTCGCGGGCATAAACGATAGTGAGCAAATCGATGGAAACAATCCCCAGTCAGTTACAAATTGTCTGTTCGTAATCGAAAACTTGCCGATTATAGTCTTTCCCCATGATCTGCACCGTTGGAAGACGACGTCCGGGCTTTAGCTGTCGCCACGACCATATGTCGTCATACTCGGTTGTGGGAAAATCACTACAAACTAGCCCCAGTCGGTCACGAATTGTCAGTTTCTCATCGACATGTCGTCGATAATGGTCTTGCCGCCATGACTGGCATTGTGAGGAAACCAGGTCTGGGTTGTAGCTTTTGTCGCGGTGGTGCGCGGCCACAAACGATAGTGAGGAAATCGATGCAAACAATCCCCAGTCCGTCACGAATTGTCAATTTGTCATCGAAAACTTGCCCGTTATAGTCTTGCCCCATGACAGGCACCGTTGGAAGACCAGGTCGTGGCATTGGCACTTACCGAGGGTATATGCAGTCATACTAGGTCGTGGAAAAATCAGTACAAACAAGTCACAGTCGGTCACAAATTGTTAGTTTGTTATCGACAACTTGTCAATTATAGTTTTGCCCCCATGACCGGCACCGTTGGGAAACCAGTTTTGGATCGTGGCACTTGCCGCGGCCGTGCGCGGTCATACTCGATAGTGGGTAAATCAGTGCAAACAATCCCCAAACGGCCACAAACTATCATTTTGTCATCGAAAACTCTGCCTATTATAGTGTTGCCCACATGATCGGCACCGTCAAGAGACCAGGTCAGGGCCTGCCTATTATACTCGGTTATGGGAAAATCAGTGCGAACAATCCCCAGTCAGTCACGAATTGTCAGTTTGTCATCGAAAACTTGCCGATTATAGTCTTGCCCCCATGACCGACACCGTTGGAAGACCAGGTCGGGGCCTTAGCATTTACCGGGGCCATATGCGGTCATACTCGGTCGTGGAAAAATCAGTGCAAGCAAGCAACAGTTGGTCACGAATTATCAGATTCTCATTGAAAACTTGTCGATTATAGTCTTGCCCCCACGACTGGCACAGTCGGGAATCCAGTTCTAGGTTATGACACTTGCCCCGGCCGTGTGCTGTCATACTCGATAGTGGGAAAATCAGTGCAAACTATCCCCAGATGGTCACGAACTGTCAGTTTGTCATCGAAAACTCTGCTTGTTATAGTCTTGCCCCTATGACAGGCACCGTCGGGAGACAAGGTCGGGGCCTTTTCACTTATCACGACCATATAAGGTCATACTCGATTGTGGGAAAATCTGTGCAACCAATCCCCAGTCAGTCACGAATTGTCAGTTTCTCATCGAAAACTTGTCGATTATAGTCTTGCCCCCATGACCGACACTGTCGGAAGACCAGGTCGGGGCCTTGGCACTTGCCGGGGCCTTATGTGATCATACTCGATAGTGGGAAAATTTGTGCAAACAATCCCCCTTCGGTCACGAATTGTCAGTTTGTCATCGAAAACTTGTCGATTATAGTCTTGCCCCATGACCGGCATTGTTAGAAGACCAGGTATAGGCCTTGGCACTAGCCATGGCCACATGCGATCATACTTGGTCGTTGGAGAATCAGTGCAAAAAATCCCCAAACGGCCACGAACTGTCAGTTTGTCATTGAAAACTTTGCCTATTATAGTCTTCCCTACATGATCGTCACCGTCGAGAGACCAGGTCGGGGCCCTGGCACTTATCGCGGCCATATGCGGTCATACTCGGTTGTGGGAAAATCAGTGCAAACAATCCCCAGTCAGTCACAAATTGTTAGTTTCTCATTGAAAACTTGCCGATTATAGTCTTGCCCCCATGACCGACACCGTTGGAAGACGAGGTCGGGGCCTTGGCACTTGCTGGGGCCATATGCGGTCACACACGGTCGTGGAAAAATCAGTGCAAGCAAGACACAGTCGGTCATAAATTGCCAGTTTTTCATCAACAACTTGTCAATTATAGTCTTGCCCCCATGACTGGCAACGTTAGAAGACCAGGTCCAGGCCTTGACACTTTCCCGGGCCATATGCGGTCATACTCAATCGTGGAAAAGTTAGTGCAAGCAAGCCGCAGTCAGTCAAGAATTGTCAGTTTCTCATCGAAAAGTTGTCGATTATAGTCTTGCCCTATGACCCGCACTGACGGGAAACCAGTTATAGGTCATGACACTTGCCGCAACCGTGTGCGATCAGACCTGATAGTGGGAAAATCAGTGCAAACTATCCCCAGATGGTCACGAACTGTTAGTTTGTCATCGAAAACTCTGCCTGTTATAGTCTTGCCCCTATGATAGGCACCCTCGGGAGACGAGGTCGGGGCCTTGGCACTTATCGCTACCATATGCAATCATACTCGGTTGTGGGAAAATCAGCGCAAACAATCCCCAGTCAGTCACGAATTGTCATTTTCTCATCGAAAACTTGCCGATTATAGTCTTGCCCCCATGACCGACACCGTCGGAAGACCAGTTCGGGGCCTTGGCACTTGCAGGGGCCATATGCAGTCATACTCAATCGTGGGAAAATCTATGCAAACAATCCCCCGTCCGTCATGAATTGTCAGTTTGTCATCGAAAACTTGCCGGTTATAGTCTTGCCCTATGTCCGGCACCGTTAGAAAACTAGATCCGGGCCTTGGCACTAGCCGGGGCCATATGCGATCATACTCGGTCGTGGAAAAATCAGTGCAAACAAACCGCATTTGGTGAAGAATTGTAAGTTTCTTATCGCAAACTTGTCGATTATAGTCTTGCCCCTATGACTGGTATCGTCGGGAAACTAATTCTGGGTCGTGGCACTTATCGCAGTCGTGCACTGCCATAAACGATAGTGAGGAAATGAATGGAAACAATCCCCAGTCGGTCACGAATTGTCTGTTTGTAATCAAAAACTTGCCGATTATAGTCTTTCCCCATGACCTACACCGTTGGAAGATGAAGTCCGAGCTTCGGCAGTCGCCACGACCATATACCATCATACTCGGTCGTGGGAAAATCACCGCAAACAAGCCCCAGTCGGTCACGAATTGTCAGTTTCTCATCGAAAACTCCTAGATAATAGTCTTGCCGCCATGACCGGCATGGTGAGGAAACCAGGTCTGGGTTGTAGCTCTTGTAGCGGTGGTGCGCGGCCACAAACGATAGTGAGGAAATCGATGCAAACAATCCTGACTCGGTCACGAATTGTCAGTTTGTAATCGAAAACTTGCCCGTTATATCTTGCCCCATGACAGGCACCGTTAGAAGACCAAGTCGGGGCCTTGGCACTTACTGGGGCTACATGCAGTCATACTAGGTCGTGGAAAAATCAGTACAAACAAGTCACAGTCGGTCACGAATTGTCAGTTTCTTATCGACAACTTGTCAATTATAGTCTTGCCCCCATGACTGGCACCGTTGGGAAACCAGTTTTGGGTCGTGGCACTTACCGCGGCTGTGCGCGGTCATACTCGATAGCGGGAAAATCAGTGCAAACAATCCCCAAACAACCACGAATTGTCAGTTTGTCATCGAAAACTATGCCTATTATGGTCTTGCCCACATGATCGACACCGTCGAGAGACCAGGTCTGGGCCTTGGCACTTATCACGGCCATATGCGGTCATACTCTATTTTGGGAAAATCAGTGCAAACAATCCCCAGTCAGCCACAAATTGTCAGTTTCTCATTGAAAACTTGCCGATTATAGTCTTGCCGCCATGACTGACACCGTTGGAAGACGAGGTCGTGGCCTTGGCACTTGTCGGGGCCATATGCGGTCACACTCGGTCGTGGAAAAATAATTGCAAGCAAGCCGTGGTCGGTCACAAATTGCCAGTTTTTCATCGACAACTTGTCAATTAAAGTCTTTCCCCCATGACTAGCATCGTTAGAAGACCAGGTTCGGGCCTAGGCACTTGCCGGGGCCATATGCGGTGATACTCAGTCGTGAAAAAATCAATGCAAACAAGCCGCGATCGATCACGAATTGTCAGTTTCTCATCGAAAACTTGTCGATTATAGTCTTGCCCTATGACCCGTAACGTCGAGAAACCAGTTATAGGTCATGGCACATGCCACGGTCGTGTGGGATCAGACTCGATAGTGGGAAAATCAGTGCAAACTATCCCCATATGGTCACGAACTGTCAGTTTGTCATCGAAAACTCTACCTCTTATAGTCTTGCCCCTATGATAGGCACCATCGGGAGACGAGATCGGGGCCTTGGCATTTATCACGGCCATTTGCAGTCATACTCAGTTGTGGGAAAATCAGTGCAAACAATCCCCAGTCATTCAAGAATTGTCAGTTTCTCATCGAAAACTTGCCGATTATAGTCTTGCCCCTATGACCGACACCATTAAAAGACCAGGTCCGGGCCTCGGCACTAGCCGGGGCCATATGCGATTATACTCGGTCGTGGAAAAATCGGTACAAACAAGCTGCAGTCGGTGACGAATTGTCAGTTTCTTATCGAAAACTGGTCGATTATAGTCTTGCCCCTATGATCGACACCGTCGGGAAACTAATTCTGGGTCGTGGCAATTGTGGCAGTCGTGCGCCGCCATAAATGATAATGAGGAAATCGATGGAAACAATCCCCAGTCGGTCACGAATTGTCTGTTTGTAATTGAAAACTTGTCGATTATAGTCTTTCCCCATGACCTGCACTGTTGGAAGACGACGTCCGGGCTTTGGCAGTCGCCGCGACTATATGTCGTCATACTCGGTTGTGGTAAAATCACTGCAAACAAGCCCCAGTCGGTCACGAATTGTCAGTTTCTCATCAAAAACTCGTCTATAGTAATCTTGCCACAATGACTGGCGTCGTGAGGAAACCAGGTTTGGGTTGCAGTTCTTGTCGAGGTTGTGTGCGACCATAAACGATAGTGAGGAAATCGATGCAAACAATTCCCAGTTGGTCACGAATTGTCAGTTTGTCATCCAAAACTTGTCCATTATAGTCTTGCCCCATGACAAGCACCGTTGGAAGACCAGGTCGGGGCCTTGGCATTTATCGGGGCTACATACAATCATACTAGGTCGTGGAAAAATCAGTACAAACAAGTCACAGTCGGTCACGAATTGTCAGTTTCTCATCGAAAACTTGTCGATTATACTCTTTCCCTTATGACCAACATCGTCGGAAGACCAGGTCGGGGCCTTGGCACTTGCCGGGGCCATATGCGGTCATACTCGGTCGTGGGAAAATTTGTGCAAACAATCCCCCGTCGGTCACGAATTGTCAGTTTGTCATAAAAAACTAGCCGATTATAGTCTTGCCCCAAGACCGGCGTCGTTAGAAGACCAGGTCTGGGCCTTGGCACTAGCTGGGGCCACATGCGATCATACTCAGTCGTTGGAAAATCAGTGCAAACAAGCCCCAGTTGGTCACGAATTGTCAGTTTCTCGTCGAAAACTTGCCGATTATAGTCTTGCCCCTATGACCAGCACTATCAGGAAACCAGGTCTGGGCTGTAGCACTTGTCACGATCATGCGCGGTCATACACTATAGTGAGGAAATAGATGCAAACAATCCCCAGTCGGTCATAAATTGTCAGTTTGTCATCGAAAACTTGCCGATTATTGTCTTGCTTCCAAGACCGGCACCGTCAGGAGATCAGGACGGGGCCGTGGCACTTGCTATGGGCATAAGAGATCATAGTCGGTCGTGGGAAAATCAGCGCAAAAAAACCCGATTCGGTCACGAATTATCTGTTTGTCATCGAAAACTTGCTGGTTATAGTCTTTCCCTATGACCGGCACCGTTGGAAGACCACGTCGCAGCCTTAGCCCTTACCGGGGCCATATGCGGTCATACTCGATCATGGCAAAATCAGTGCAAACAAGCCGCAGTCGGTCACGAATTGTCAGTTTCTCATCGAAACCTACTCGATTATAGTCTTGCCCCCATGACAGGCACCGTCCGGTGACCAAGTCAGGGCCATGGCACTAATCACGACCATATGTTGTTATACTCAATCGTTGGAAAATCAGTGCAAACAAGCCCCATTCGGTCACGAATTGTCAGTTTGTCATCGAAAACTTGCCGATTATAGTCTTGCCCCCATGATTGGCACCGTTAGGAATCCAGGTCTGAGCCTTAGCACTTGTCGTGATCATGCGCGGTCATACACTATAGTGAGGAAATAGGTGCAAACAATCCCCAGTCGGTCACGAATTGTCAGTTTGTCATCGAAAACTTGCCAATTATCGTCTTGCTTCCATGATTGGCACCGTCAGGAGATCAGGACAGGGCCGTGGCACTCGCTATGGGCATAAGCGATCATAGTCGGTCGTGGGAAAATCAGCGCAAAAAGACCCAATTCGGTCACGAATTGTCAGTTTCTCATCGAAAACTTGCAGATTATAGTCTTGCCTCCATGACTGGCACCGTCGGAAAGCCAAGTCTGGGCCATGGCACTTTTCACGGCCGTGCGCGATCATACTTGGTAGTAGGAAAGTCAGCGCAAATAATCCTTGGTCCGTCATGAATTGTCAGTGAAAACTGCCCGATTATATTCTTACTCCTATGACCGGCACCTTCGGGAGACTAGGTTTAAGAGGTGGCACTTGCCGCAGCCGTATGCAGTCATACTCGATCGTGAGAGAATCGATGCAAACAAGCCCCAATCGGTCACGAGTTGTCAGTTTTTCATAGAAAACTTGCTGGTTATAGTCTTGCCCCCATGACTGGCATCGTTGGGAGACCAGGTCGGGGCCTTGGCACTTACCGGGGTCATTTGCGGTCATACTCAGTCATGGAAAATTTAGTGAAAAGAAGCCCCAGACGGTCACGAATTGTTAGTTTCTCATCGAAAACTTGTCGATTATAGTCTAGCCCCCATGACCGGCACCGTCGGGAAACTAGTTTTGGGTCGTGGCACTTGTCGCGGCCATGCGCGGTGATACAAGATATTGAGGAAATCGGTGGAAACAACCCCGAGTCAGTCATGAATTCTCAGTTTGTCATCGAAAACTTGGCGATTATAGTCTTGCTTCCATGATCGGCACCGTTGGGAGACCAGGTCGGGGCCTTAGCACTTGCCACAGCCATATGGGGCCATACTCGATCGTTGAAAAATCAGCGCAAACAAGCCCCAGTGGGTCACAAATTGTCAGATTCTCATCGAAAACTTATCGATTATGGTCTTGTCCCTAAGACTGGCACCGTCGGGAAACCAGGTCTAGGCTGTGGAACTTGCCACAGCCATTTGCGGCCATGCTCGGTCGTGGGAAAATAAGTGCAAACAATCATCAGTCGGTTGCGTATTCTCAGTTTGTCATCGAAAACTTACCGATTATAGTGTTGCCCCCATGAACAACACCGTTAGGAAACCAGGCCTGGGTCGTAGAACTTGTCGCGGTCGTGTGCAATCATAAACGATACTGAGGAAATCGATGTAAACAATCCCCATTCGGTCACGAATTGTCAGTTTGTCATTGAGAACTCGCCGGTTATAGTCTTGCCCCATGACTAGCACCATTGGAAGATCAGGTCGGGGACTTGGCCCTTATCGGGGCTATCTGCAGTCATACTTGGTCTTGGAAAAATCAGTGCAAACAAACCCCAGTAGGTGACGAATTGTCAATTTCTCATCGAAAACTTGTCGATTATATTCTTGCCCCCATGACCGGTACTGTCGGAAAACCAGTTCTAGGTCGTGGCACTTATTGCGGTCGTGCACGGTCATACTCGATAGTGGGAAAATTAGTGCAAACAATCCTCAGACGATCATGAACTGTCAATTTGTCATCGAAAACTATGCATACTATACTCTTGCCCCCATGAACGGCACTGTCGGGAGACCAGATCGGGGCCTTGGCACTTGTCGCGACCATATGCGGTCATACTCGATCATGGGAAAATCAATGCGAACAAGCCCTAGTCGGTCACAAATGGTCAATTTCTCATCGAAAACTGTTCGATTATAGTCTTGCCCCTATGACCAGTGCCGTTGGGAAACCAGTTCTGGGTCATGGCACTTGCCGTGGTTGTGTGCGGCCATACTCGATTGTGGGAAAATTAGTGGAAACAATCCCCAGACGGTCTCTAATTGTCAGTTTGTCATCGAAAACCCTGTCTGTTATAGTCTTACCCCAATGACTGGAATCATCAGGAAACCAGGTCTGGGTTGTGGCACTAGTCGCGACCATATGTGGCCATCCTAGGTCGTACGAAAATCAGTGCAAACAGGCTCTAATCGCTCTCGAATTGTTAGGTTGTCATCAAAAACATGCAGATAGTCTTGATCCCATGACCGGCACCGTCGTGAGATCAGGTCGGGGCCGTGGCACTTGTCGCTGCCTTATGTGGTCATACTCGGTTGTGGGAAAATCATTGCAAACAAGGCCCAGTCGGTTACGAATTGTCGGTTTCTCATCAAAAACTTGTCGATTATGGTCTAGCCCCTATGACTTGCATCATTGGGTGACCAATTCGAGGCTGTGGCACTCTCTACAACCATATTCCGTCATACTCGGTCTTGGGAAAATCAGTGAAACAAGCCCCAGTCGGTCACGAATTATCAGTTTCTCATCGAAAACTCGCCGATTATAGTTTTGCCCCCATGACCGGCACCGTCAGGAAATCAAGTCTGGGCTGTAGCACTTGTCGCAGTCGTGCGCGGCCATAAACGATAGTGAGGAAATCGATGCAAATAATCCCCAGTCGGTCACGAATTGTCAGTTTGTCATCGAAAACTTGCCGGTTATAGTCTTACCCCACGATCGGCACTGTTGGAAGAGCAGGTTGGGGCCTTGGCCCTTGCTGGGGCTATATGCGGTCGTACCCAATCATGGAAAAATCAGTGCAAATAAGCCGCAGTCGGTCACGAATTGTCAATTTCTCATCGAAAACTACTCAATTATAGCCTTGCCCCCAAGACCGGCACCGTCAGGAAATCAGTTCTGGGTCATGGCACTTGCCGCGACCGTGCGCCATCATACTCGATAGTGGAAAAATCAGTGCCAACAATCCCTAGAGGGTCACGAACTGTCAGTTTGTCATCCAAAACTCTGCCTATTATAGTCTTGCCCCCATGACTGGGACTGTCGGGAGACCAGGTCGGGGCCTTGTCAATTATCGCGACCATATGCGGTCATACTCGGTTGCGAAAAATCAGTGCAAACAATCCCCAGTCGATCATGAATTGTCAGTTTCTCATCGAAAACTTGCCCATGATAGTCTTGCCTCCATGACTGGCACCAACGGGAGACCAAGTCTGGGCCATGGAACATGTCGCAGCTATATGCTGTCATACTCGATTTTTGGGAAATCAGTGCAAACAAGCCCAAGTCGGTCACGAATTGTCAGTTTCTCATCGAAAACTCTGCCTATTATAGTCTTGCTCACATGATCGGCACCGTCGAGAGACCAGGTCGGGGCCTTGGCACTTATCGCGGTCATACTCGGTTGTGGGAAAATCAGTGCAAACAATCTCCAGTTAGTCACGAATTGTCAGTTTCTTATCGAAAACTTGCCGATTATAGTCTTGCCCCCATGAACGACACCGTCGGAAGACCAGGTCGGGGCCTTGACACTTGCCGGGGCCATATGCAATCATATTCAATCGTGGGAAAATCTATGCAAACAATCCCTCGTCGGTCACGAATTGTCAGTTTGTCATCGAAAACTTGCCGGTTATAGTCTTGCCCCATGTCTGGCACTGTTAGAAGACCAGGTCAGGTCCTTGGCACTAGCCGAGGCCATATGCGATCATACTCGATCGTGGAAAAATCATTGGAAACAAGCTACAGTCGGTGACGAATTTTCAATTTCTTATCGAAAACTTGTCGATTATAGTCTTACCCCTATAACCGGTATCGTCGGAAAACTAATTTTGGGTCGTGGCACCTATCGTAGTTGTACGCGGCCATAAATGATAGTGAGGAAATCGATGGAAACAATCGCCAGTCGGTCACGAATTGTCTATTTGTAATCGAAAACTTGCCTACTATAGTCTTTTCCCATGACCTGCATCGTTGGAAGACGAGATTCGGGCTTTGGCAGTCGCCGCGACCATATGCTGTGACACTCGATCGTGGGAAAATCACTGCAAACAAGCCCCAGTCGGTCACAAATTGTCAGTTTCTCATCGAAAACTCGTCGATAATATTCTTGTCGCCATGACCGGCATCGTGAGGAAACCAGGTCTGGGTTGTAGCTCTTGTCGCAGTCCTGCACGGCCACAAACCATATTGAGGAAATCGACGCAAACAATCCACATTCGGTCACAAATTGTCAGTTTGTCATCGAAAACTTGCCCGTTATAGTCTTGCCCCATCACAGGCACCGTTGAAAGACCAGGTCGGGTCCTTGGCACTTACTGGGGCTATATGCAGTCATAGTAGGTCGTGGAAAAATCAGTACAAACAAGTCACATTCGGTCACAAATTGTCAGTTTCTTATCGAGAACTTGTCAATTATAGTCTTGCTCCCATGACCCGCACTGTTGGGAAACCAGTTTTGGGTCGTGGCACTTGCCGTGGCCGTGCGCGATCATACTCGATAGTGGGAAAATCAGTACAAACAATCCCCAAACTGTCACGAATTGTCAGTTTGTCATCGAAAACTTTACCTATTATAGTCTTGTCCACATGATCGGCACCGTCAAGAGACCAGGTTGGGGCCTTGCCACTTATCGCGGCCATTTGTGGTCATACTCGGTTGTGAGAAAATCAGTGCAAACAATCCCCAGTCAGTCACGAATTGTCAGTTTCTCATCGAAAACTTGCCGATTATAATTTTGCCCCCATGACCAACACCGTTGGAAGACCAGGTCGGGGCCTTGGCACTTGCCGGGGACATATGTGGTCACACTCAGTCATGGAAAAATCAATGCAAGCAAGCCGCATTAGGTCACAAATTGTTAGTTTCTCATCGACAACTTGTCGATTATAGTCTTGCCCCCATGACTGGCACCGTTAGAAGGATAGCTCCGGGCCTTGGCACTTACCGGGGCCATATGCGGCCATACTCAGTCGTGGAAAAATCAGTGCAAGCAGGCGGCAGTCGGTCATTAATTATCAGTTTCTCATCGAAAACTTGTCAATTATAGTATTGCCCTATGACCCGCACCATCGGGAAACCAGTTATAGGTCATGGCAGTTGCCACGGCCGTGTGTGATTAGACTCGATAGTGGAAAAATCAGTTCAAACTATCCCCAGATGGTAACGAACTGTCAGTTTGTCATCGAAAACTCTGCCTGATATAGTCTTGCCCTATGATAGGCACCATCGAGAGACCAAGTCGGGGCCTTGGAACTTATCGCGTCCATATGCGGTCATACTCGATTGTGGCACAATCAGTGCAAACAATCCCCATTCAGTCACGAATTGTCAGTTTGTCATCGAAAACTTGCCGATTATAGTCTTGCCCCCATGACCGACACCGTCGGAAGACTAGGTCGGGGCCTTGGCACTTGTCGGGGCCATATGCAGTCATACTTAATCATGGGAAAATCTATGCAAACAATCCCCCGTTAGTCACAAATTGTCAGTTTGTCATCGAAAAGTTACCGGTTATAGTCTTGCCCCATGTCCGGCACCATTAGAAGACCAGGTCCAGGCCTTGGCACTTGCCGGGGCCATATGCGATCATACTCGGTAGTGAAAAAATTAGTGCAAACAAGCCGCATTCGGTGACGAATTGTCAGTTTCTTATCGAAAACTTGTCGATTATAGCCTTGCCCGTATGATCGACACCGTCGGGAAACTAATTCTGGGTCGTGGCACTTGTCGCAGTCGTGCGCGACCATAAATGATACTGAGGAAATCGATGGAAACAATCCCCAGTTGATCATGAATTGTCTGTTTGCAATTGAAAACTTACTGGTTATAGTCTTTCCCTATGACCTGCACCGTTGGAAGACAACGTCCGGGCTTTGGCATTCACCGCGATCATATGCCGTCATACTAGGTCGTGGGAACATCACTGCAAACAAGCCCCAGACGGTCACGAATTGTTTGTTTCTCATCAAAATCTCATCGATAATAGTCTTGCTGCCATGACCGGCATCGTGAGGAAACCAGGTTTGGGTTGTAGCACTTGTCGCAGTCGTGCGCGGCCACAAACGATAGTGAGGAAATTGACGCAAACAATCCCCATTCGGTCACAAATTGTCAGTTTGTCATCGAAAACTTGCCCCTTATAGTCTTGCCCTATGACAGGCACCATTGGAAGACCAGGTCCGGGCCTTGGCACTTACCGGGGCTATATGCAGTCATACTCGGTCGTGGAAAAACCAGTGCAAACAAGTCACAGTTGGTCACGAATTTTCAGTTTCTTATCAACAACTTATCAATTATAGTCTTGCCCCCATGACCGACACAGTCGGGAAACCAGTTTTGGGTCGTGGCACTTGCCGTGGCCATGCGCGGTCCTACTTGATAGTGGGAAAATCAGAGCAAACAATGCCCAGACGGTCACGAACTGTCAGTTTGTCATCGAAAACTCTACCTATTATAGTCTTTCCCCCATGATCGACATCGTCGAGAGACTAGGTCTGGGCCTTGGCACTTATTGCGGTCATATGCATTCATACTCAGTTGTGGGAAAATCGGTTCAAACAATCCCCAGTCAGTCATGAATTGTCAGTTTCTCATCGAAAACTTTCCGATTATAGTCTGGCCCTAATGACCGGCACCGTTGGAAGACCAAGTCGGGGCCTTGGTACTTGCCGAGGCTATATGCGATCACACTCGGTCGTGGAAAAATTAGTGCAAGCAAGCCGCAGTTGGTCACAAATTGTCAATTTCTCATCCACAACTTGTCGATTATAGTCTTGCCCCCATGACTGGCACCGTTAGAAGACCGGGTCCGGGACTTGACACTTACCGGGGCCATATGCGGTCATCCTCAGTCGTAGAAAAATCAATGCAAGCAAGCCGCAGTGCAAATTATCCCCAGATGGTCACGAACTGTCAGTTTGTCATCGAAAACTCCGCCTATTAAAGTCTTGCCCCTATTACAGGCACCGTCGGGAGACCAGGTTAGGGCCTTGGCACTTATCAACACCATATAAGGTCATACTCGGTTGTGGGAAAATCTGTGCAAACAATCCCCAATCAGTCACGAATTTTCAGTTTCTCATCAAAAACTTGCCGATTATAGTCTTGCCCCCCATGACCGACACCATCGAAAGACCTGGTCGGGGCCTTGGCACTTGTTGGGGGCATATGCGGTCATACTCGATCGTGGGAAAATCTATGCAAACAATCCCCCGTCGGTCACAAATTGTCAGTTTGCCATCGAAAACTTGCCGGTTATAGTCTTGCCCCATGACCGACACCGTTAAAAGACTAGGTCTGGCCTTGGCACTAACCGGGGCCATATGCGATCATACTCGATCGTGGGAAAATCAGTTCAAACAAGCCCCAGTCGGTCACGAATTGTCAGTTTCTCGTCGAAAGCTCGCCGATCATAGTCTTGCCCCCATGACCAGCACTGTCAGGAAATTAGGTCTGGGCTGTAGCACTTGTCGCGGTCGGGCATGGTCATAAACGATAGTGAGGAAATAGATGCAAACAATCCCCAGTCAGTCACGAATTGTTAGTTTGTCATCGAAAACTTGCCGATTATAGTCTTACCCCATTACCGGCACCGTTGGAAGACCACGTTGTGGCCTTAGCCCTTACTGGGGCTATATAAGGTCATACTCGATCGTGGAAAAATCAGTGCAAACAAGCCGCAGTCAGTCACGAATTGTCAGTTTCTCATCGAAACCTACTCGATTATAGTCTTGCCCCCATGACAGGTACCGTCACCAACTCAGTGCCATGGCACTTATCACGGCCATATACTGTTATACTCAATCGTTGGAAAATCAGTGATAACAAGCCCCAGTCGGTCACGAATTGTTAGTTTGTCATCGAAAATTTTCCGATTATAGTCTTGCCCCCATGATCGGCACCGTTAGGAAACCTTGGGCCTTAGCACTTGTCGCGATCGTGCGCGGTCATACACTATAGTGAGGAAATCAGTGCAAACAATCCCCAGTCGGGCACGAATTGTCAATTTGTCATCGAAAACTTGCCGATTATCCTCTTGCTTCCATGACCGGCACCTTCAAGAGATCAGGCCGGGGCCATGGCATTTGCTACGAGCATAAGCGATCATAGTCAGTCGTGGGAAAATCATTGCAAAAAAACTCAAGTCGGTCACGAATTGTCAGTTTCTCATCGAAAACTTGCCGATTATAGTCTTGCCTCCATGATTGGCACCGTCGAAAAACCAGGTCTGGGCTATGGCACTTGTCGCGGCCGTGCGCGGTCATACTCGGTAGTAGGAATGTCAGTGCAAACAATCCTTGGTTCGTCACGAATTGTCAGTGAAAACTGCCTGATTATAGTCTTGCTCCTATGACCAGCACCTTCGGGAGACTAGGTTTAGGAGGTGGCACTTGCCGCAGCTGTATGCAGTTATACTCGATAGTGGGAGAATCAGTGCAAACAAGCCCCAATCGGTCACGAATTGTTAGTTTGTCATCGAGAACTTGCCGGTTATAGTCTTGTCCTATGACTATCACCGTTGGAAGATCAGGTCGGGGACTTGGCCCTTATCGAGGCCATCTGCAGTCATACTCGGTCGTGGAAAAATCAGTGCAAACAAACCCCATTCGGTCAGGAATTGTCAATTTCTCATCAAAAACTTGTCGATTATAGTCTTGCCCCCATGATTGGCACCGTCGAGAAACCAGTTCTGGGTCGTGGCACTTGTCGCGGTCGTGCAGGGTCATACTTGATAGTGGGAAAATTAGTACAAACAATCCTCAGACGATCATGATCGTCAATTTATCATCGAAAACTATGCCTACTATAGTCTTGCCCCCATGAACGGCACTGTTGGGAGACCAGGTCGGGGCCTTGGCACTTGTCGCGGCCATATGCGGTCATACTCGGTCGTGGGAAAATAAATGCTAACAAGCCCCAGCCGGTCACAAATGGTCAGTTTCTCATCGAAGTTCGATTATAGTCTTGCCCCTATGACCGGTGCCGTCGGGAAACCAATTATGGGTCAGGGCACTTGCCGCGGTTGTGCACAGCCATACTCGATTGTGGGAAAATCAGTGCAAAAAATCCCCAGACGGTCTCTAGCTGTCAGTTTGTCATAGAAAACCTTGTCTATTATAGTCTTGCCCCCATGATCGGCACAGTCGGGAAACTAGGTCTAGGCCGTGGCATTAGTCGCGACCATATGTGGCCATACTAGGTCGTGGGAAAATCAGTGCAAACAGGCTCTCATCGCTCACGAATTGTTAGGTTGTCATCAAAAACATGCAGACAGTCTTGACCCTATGACAGGCACCGTAGGGAGACCAGGTCGGGGCCGTGGCACTTGCCGCTGCCTTATGTGGTCACACTCGGTTGTGGGAAAATCAATGCAAACAAGGCCCAGTCGGTTACGAATTGTCAGTTTCTCATAAAAAACTTGCCGATAATGGTCTTGCCCCTATGACCTGCATCGTTGGGAGACCAATTCGAGGCCGTGGCACTCGCTGCGACCATATTTAGTCATACTCGGTCCTGGGAAAATCAGGGCAAACAAGCCCTAGTCGGTCACAAATTGTCAGTTTCTCATCGAAAACTCGCCGATTATAGTCTTGCCCCCTTGATCGGCACTGTCAGGAAACCAGGTCTGGGCTGTAGCACTTGTCACGGTAGTGCAGGGCCATAAACGATAGTGAGGAAATCGATGCAAACAATCCCCAGTCGGTCACGAATTGTCAGTTTGTCATCGAAAACTTGTCGGTTATAGTCTTACCCCATGACCGGCACCGTTGGAAGACCAGGTTGGGGCCTTGGCCCTTGCTGGGGCTACTTGCGGTCATACTCGGTCGTGGAAAACTCAGTGTAAAGAAGCCGAAGTCGGTCACGAATTGTCAGTTTCTCATCGAAAACTACTCGATCATAGTCTTGCCCCCATGACCGGCATCGTCAGGAAACCAGTTCTGGGTCATGGCATTTACCACGACCGTGAGCTGTCACACTCGACAGTGGGAAAATCAGTGCAAACAATCCCTAGAGGGTCATGAACTGTCAGTTTGCCATCGAAAACTCTGCCTATTATAGTCTTGCCCCCATGACTGGCACCGTCGGGAGACCAGGTCGAGGCCTTGTCAATTATTGCGGCCATATGCGATCATACTCAATTGTGAAAAATCAGCGCAAACAATCCCCAGTCGGTCATGAATTGTCAGTTTCTCATCAAAAACTTGCCAATGATAGTCTTCCTCCATGACTGGCACCGTCGGGAGACCAGGTTTGGGCCATGGCACATGTCACAGCTATATGCTATCATACTCGATTGTTGGGAAATCAGTTTAAGCAAGCCCCAGTCGGTCACGAATTGTCAGGTTGTCATTGAAAACTTGCAGATTATAGTCTTGCCCCTATGACCGGCACAGTCAGGAGACCAGGTTGGGGCCATGGCACTTGCCACGACCATAAGCGATGATACTCGGTCGTGGGAAAATCAGTGCAAACAAGCCCAAGTCGGTCAAGAATTGTCAGTTTCTCATTGAAAACTTGCCGATTGTAGTCTTGCTTGCATGACTGGCACAGTCGGGAAACCAAGTCTGGGTCATGGCACTTGTCGCGACCGTGCACAGTCATACTCGATAGTAGGAAAATCAGTACAAACAATCCCCGATCGGTTAGGAATTGTCAGTTTGTCATCTAAAACTTACCGATTATATTCCTGCCCTCATGACCAGCACCGACAGGAAACCGATAGTAGGAAAATCAGTGCAAGCAATCCTTGGTCAGTCACAAATTGTCAGTTTGTCATCGAAAACTTGGCGATTATAGTCTTGCCCCAATGACCGGCACCGTCAGGAGACCAAGTTTAGAAGGTGGCACTTGCCGCGGCCATATGCAATCATACTCGATCGTGGGAAAATCAGTGCAAACAAGCCCCAATCGGTCACAAATTGTCAGTTTTTCATCGAAACTTACAGGTTATAGTCTTGCCCCCATGACCGGCATCGTTGGGAGACCAGGTCAGGCCATATGCGGTCATACTCTATCATGGAAAAATTAGTGAAAACAAGCCCCAATCGGTCACGAATTGTCAGTTTCTCATCAAAAACTTGTTGATTATGGTGTTGTCCCTCTGACCGGCACCATCGGGAAACCAGTTCTGGGTTGTGGCACTTGTCGCAGTTGTGCATGGTCATACACGATAGTGAGGAAATCGGTGCAAACATCCCCTAGTCGGTCACGAATTCTCAGTTTGTCATAGAAAAGTTACCGATTATAGTCTTGCCCCCATGATCGACACCGTTGGGAGACCAGGTCGAGGCCTTGGCAGTTGCCACAACCATATACGGTCATACTTGATCGTGGAAAAATCAGTGTAAACAAGCCCCAGTTGCTCACGAATTGTTAGATTCTCATCGAAAGCTTGTCGATTATGGTCAGGAAACCAGGTCTAGGCTATAGCACTTGTCACGGTCATGCGCAGCCATAAACGATAGTGAGGAAATCGATGCAAACAATCCCTAGTCGGTCAAGAATTGTCAGTTTGTCATCAAAAACTTGCCGGTTATAGCCTTGCCTTATGACCAGCACCGTTGGAATGCTAGGTCGGGGACTTGGCCCTTGTCGGGGAAATATGCGGTCATACTCAGACGTGAAAAAATTATTGCAAACAAGCCCCAGTCGGTCACGAATTGTCAGTTTCTCATCGAAAGCTTGACGATTATAGTCTTGCCCCTATGACTAGCATCGTCGGAAACAAGTTCTAGGTCGTGGCACTTGCCGCTCCAGTGCGTAGTCATACGCGATAGTGGGAAAATCAGTGCAAACAATCTCTAAGTGGTCAAGAACTGTCAGGTTGTCAACGAAATCTCTGCCTATTATAGTCTTGCCCCCATAAACAGCACTGTTGGGAGACCAGGTCGGGGCCTTGGCACTAGTCACAGCCATATGCGGTCATACTCGGTTGTGGGAAAATCAATGCGAACAAGCCGCAGTTGGTCATAAATTGTCAGTTTCTCATAGAAAACTTGTCGATTATAGTCTTGCCCCAATTACTGGCACCGTCGGGAAACTAGTTCTGGGTCGTGCCACTTGCCGCGGTTGTGCGCGGTCATACTCAATAGTGGGAGAATCAGTGTAAACAATCCTTAGATGGTCACAAACTGTCAGTTTGTCATCGAAAACTCTGCCTATTATACTCTTGCACCCATGATCGGCACCGTCGGTAGACCAAGTCGGGGCCTTGGCACTTGTTGCGGCCATATGCAGTCATACTCAGTAGTGGGAAAATCAGTGCAAACAATCCCAAGTCAGTCCCAAATTGTCAGTTTCTCATCGAAAACTTACCGATTATAGTCTTGCCCCTATGACCGTCACCGTCGAGAAACCAAGTCTGGGTCGTGGCACTTGTCGCGACCATATGTGGCCATGTTAGGCCGTGGGAAAATTAGTGCAAACAGGCCCTAATCGGTCACAAATTGTTAGGTTGTCATAAAAAACATGCAGATAGTCTTGACCCTATGACCTACACCGTCGAGAGACCAGGTCGGGGCCATGGCACTTCTCGCTGCCTTATGCGATCATACTCAGTTGTGAGAAATTCAGTGGAAACAAGGCCCAATCAATCAATAATTGTCAGTTTCTCATCAAAAACTTGCTGACTATGTTCTTGCCCCAATGACCTGCACCGTCGGGAGACCAATTCAAGGCCATAGCACTCACCGCAACCATATGATGTCATACTCGATCGTGGGAAAATCAGTGTAAACAAGCCCCAGTCGGTCACGAATTGTCAGTTTCTCATCGAAAACTCGGCAATTATAGTCTTGCTACCATGACCGACACCGTCAGGAAACCAGGTCTGGGTTGTAGCACTTGTCTCGGTCGTGTGCGGCCACAAATGATAGTGAGGAAATGGATGCAAACAATTTGTGGCCATGTAGTCACGAATTGTCAGTTTGTCATCGAAAACTTTCCCGTTATAGTCTTGCCCATGATCGACATCGTTGGGAGACCAAGTCGGGGCCTTGGCACTTGCTGGGGCCATATGTGATCATACTCGGTCATAGAAAAATTTGTGAAAACAAGCCCAAGTCGGTCACGAATTGCCAGTTTCTCATCGAAAACTTGTTGATTATGGTCTTGTCCCTCTGACCAGCACCGTTGGGAAACTAGTTCTGGGTCGTGGCACTTGTCGCAATCTTGCACGGTCGTACACGATCGTGACGAAATCGTTGCAAACAACCCCTAGTTGGTCATGAATTCTCATTTTTCATAGAAAACTTGCGGATTATAGTCTTGCCACCATGGTCGACACCGTTGGGAGACCAGGTCGAGGCCTTCTTACTTACCACACCAATATACGGTCATACTCGATCGTGGAAAAATCAGTGCAAACAAGTCCCGGTTGGTCACGAATTGTCAGATTCTCATCGAAAGCTTGTCGATTATGGTTAGGAAACCAGGTCTGGGCTGTAGCACTTGTCACTTCCGTGCGCAGACATAAACGATAGTAAGGAAATCGATGCAAACAATCCCTAGTCGGTCAAGAATTGTCAGTTCGTCATCGAAAACTTGTCGGTTATAGTCTTGCCCTATGACCAGCACCATTGGAAGGCCAGGTCGGGGACTTGGCCCTTGTCGGGGCAATATTCGGTCATACTCGGTCGTGGAAAAATTAGTGCAAACAATCCCCAGGTGGTTACGAATTGTCAGTTTCTTATCGAAAACTTGTCGATTATAGTTTTGTCCCCATGACCGACACCGTCGGGAAACCAGTTCTGGGTCGTGGCACTTGTTGCTGTCGTGCGTGGTCATACTCGATAGTGGGCAAATCAATGCAAACAATCCCCAGGCGGTCACGAACTGTTAGTTTGTCATCGAAATCTCTGCCTATTATGGTCTTGGCCCTATAAACGGCACTGTTGGGAGACCAGGTCCGGGCCTTGGCACTAGTCGCAGCCATATGCGGTCATACTCGATCGTGGGAAAATCAATGCGAACAAGCCCCAGTCGGTCACGAATTGTCAGTTTCTCATCAAAAACTTGTCGATTATAGTCTTGACCCCAAGACCGGCACCGTCAGGAAACCAGTTCTGGGTCATGGAACTTGCCACGACTGTGCGAGGTCATAGTCGATAGTGGGAAAATCATTGTAAACAATCCCCAAACGGTCACGAACTGTCAATTTGTCATCGAAAACTCCACCTGTTATAGTCTTGCCCCCATGATCGGCACCATCGAGAGACTAGGTCGGGGCCTTGGCACTTATCGCGGCTATATGCTGTCATACGCCTTTGTGGGAAAATTAGTGCAAACAATCCCCAGTTAGTCACGAATTGTCAGTTTCTCATCGAAAATTTGCAGATTATAGTCTTGCCCCCATGACCGACAACGTTGGTAGACCAGGTCGAGGCCTTGGCACTTGCAGGGCCATATGCAGTCATACTCGGTCATGGAAAAATCTCTGCAAACAAGCCGCAGTCGGTCACGAATTGTCAGTTTCTCATCAAAACCTTGTCGATTATAGTCTTGCCCCTATGACCGGTACCATCGGGAAACCAGTTCTGGGTCATGGCACTTGCTGCGACTGTGTGCGGTCATACTTGATAGTGGGAAAATGAGTACAAACTATCCCTAGACGGTCACGAACTGTCAGTTTGTCATCGAAAACTCTGCATATTATGGTCTTACCCCTATGACAGGCACCGTCGTGAGACCAGGTCGGGGCCTTGGCACTTATCGCGACCATATGCGGTCATACTCGATTGAGGGAAAATCAGTGCAAACAATCCCTAGTCAGTCACAAATTGTCAGTTTCTCATTGAAACTTGCCGATTATAGTCTTTCCCCCACAACTGGCACCGTCGACAATTCAGTTCTGGGTCGTGGCAAATGTCACGGTCATGTGCGGCCATAATTGATAGTGAGGAAATCGACGTAAACAATTCCCCGTTAGTAACGAATTGTCAATTTGTCATTGAAAACTTGCTGGTTATAGTCTTGTCCCATGATCGGAACCGTTGGAAGACCAGGTCCGGGCCTTGGCACTAGCCGAGGCCATATGCTATCATACTCGGTTGTGGAAAAATTAGTGCAAACAAGCCACAGTCGCTCACAAATTGTCAGTTTGTTATCGAAAACTTGTCCATTATAGTCTTGCCCCTATGACCGGCACTGTTGGGAAACCAGTTCTGGGTCGTGGCACTTGTCGCGATTGTGCGCGGCTATAAACAATGGTGAGGAAATTGATGGAAACAATCCCCAGTCGGTCACGGATTGTCTGTTTGTCATCGAAAACTTGCCGGTTATAGTCTTGCCCCATTATCTGCACCGTTGGAAGACCAAGTCCGGGCTTTGGTCTGGATACCAATTCGATTATGGTTTTGCCCCTATGACCTGCATCGTCTGGATACCAATTCGAGGCCATGGCACTCACCGCAACCATATGCCGTCATACTCGGTAGTGGGAAAATCAGTGCAAACAAGCCCCAGTCGGTCAT
>JAOQMP010067788.1:0-23665 GCA_027563575.1 Erythroxylum pedicellare | reverse complement strand
ATAAGATTTAAAAAATTTGTATTTAAAAAATAATTATTAAAATTAAAATTATTAAATTAAAATGATTTTCAAAAAATGGAAAAATAATACAACTATCTGCGACGTTTTTCTATAAACATCAAAGAAAGCATTTCGCGACGTTCTGCGACGTTTTGTGACTTTCTATGACGTTTCCAAAAAACATCATGGAATGTTACTTTCCGTGATGTTTCCTAAAAATGTCGCAAAAGTCCAATCTTTCAGTGACATTTTTTAAAACGTTGCAGAATGTCAGTGTTTTCCGTGACATTTTACAAAAAACGTCACAGAAACCTTTTGCCTACACCAAAATTCGTGAAATTTTTTGTGACATTTTTAGAACATCGCAAATTGTGTTCTATGACATTTTTTGACATTTTGTGATGTTTTTTAAACATAATGGATTGTCTTACTTTCTTGTAGTGAAATTTTATAACTATTTAAAGCTTTAATATTATTCTTTCCTACATTTTTGAAGTTATTAAGTTAATTTTGATATATTTCTTCATTTATTTTTACAAATAAATAGAACAAAGTTTAAATACTCCTGATAGTTCAACCTTTTTATAAAGATTCAGTAATCTAACTCGGGATCATACTAGATTGGTTTTTGAAATGAAGAACTATATCATTCTTTGTTTTGTAACTAGCATTTGAGAGGTGGAGGAATCACTAGATTAAATAAGCATTTAGTTGACGTCAAAGGTGATGTGGTGCCTTGTAAAAAAGTAAGTCATGATGAAATAGTAAATGAAGACTTTACTGGAAGAGTATTAGCATGACAAAGTTAAAATTGAATTACAAAATTGGTAGCAGAAGTTCTTCTGTTTGTAAGTAGGATGATAGTGGGAATGTTGAATGTGGTAGTATTCCTATCAAATACGAAGGGAATGTTGCACCTGATGTTAGGAAAAGAAAAAGAGATATGTCTAATTTTTTAAACCATGAACAACTGTTGGAGCTCAGCCTATAGTGTTTTACAATCTAGAGAAGCAACTTATAATGTGGATATGTTAGTAACATTCAATGCTACCCAGTCTCATTATTATCAGCTTATGGTAGATGATGTTGCCTCTTAAGATCTAGGATACAAAATTCCTTCAATTGACGATAACAAAGGTAAAATTATGAGTAGCATTGTTTATGAAATAAAAAGATACAATGATGAAAGAAGAATGAGTTGGGCTACTTTGGATGTTCAATTATGTGTGATGGTTAGACAAATAGAAGACAACAACCTATTATTAATTTTTTATTTGTTCTGCAAAGTGGACAATGTTTTTGAAGTCTATTGATACATCTAACCTTGTTAGGAATGTTGATACTCTATTTTAGGCATTTAACGAAGTTGGGTAGAAAATATTGTTCAGTTCATTACAAACAATGATTCCACCCATAAAATAGATAGGAGAAGATTGCAAAGTAGGTATAATTCTTTTTATTAGGCTCCTTATAATGCACATTGCATGACTTGATGATAGAAAATACAGAAGATATTAGATATTTTCCTATTATTTATGAGATTGTACAAAAAGTAAAAAAGGTGATCAAATTCATCTACAATCGTATGTAGGTCATGAACTTAATGAGAAAAAATTTCACAAATGGTATGAATTTTTGTCTTTTTTCTATTACAAGATTTGCATATAAATTCTTATCACTTTAGTGATTTATTATGATGAAGAAAAAGTTAAGAAAAATGTTTACAAGTGATAAGTGAGTTGCACTTCAGCATGCTAGGTCTAATGCTAGATTGGAAATTTCTAGAATTATATTTGAAGATAATGAATTTTGGTCCTAATGTCAAATTTTCATCTGAGCTTATGAGCTTTTGGTGAGGGTATTTCATCTAGTTGATAGTGATGAGAAGGCAACAATAGATTATTTTAATGATGTCATCAAGAGGGCGAAGAAAACAATCATTGCCAATTAGAAAAAATAGATATTCTCTGTACACATCGTATATTGTAGCCATCAATTAGAAATTGAAAAGGAAAATTTACTCTTCGTTGTTAGCAACTGGCGTATTTTTTAATGCTAGTGTCTATCTTAGACCAAGTTTTATAAAGAAACCTAAAGTTAATAAGAAAATACTATTAACTATTACAATAAGTGTTGTTATGAGATGATGCAAGATCTCTTAAGCTCACTAATAGAGATTTATAAGGATGTTTTTCATGATTTTGTTATGCCAATTGCTGCTTATTAAAGTGACAAACTTAATCTAGGTATATATATATTTTCACTTTTGTTACTTATTGAAAATTAAACATCAGTTTATTTTAATTTTACTGCCTGTTGCCTAAATAAATAGACCTAAATTTATAAAGCTACTTTTGTTGTCTTATAGTTACTTTATGGAACTTATTCAGAAGTGATGATCTAGAATTGAAAAGGTTTACAATTTAAATTATAAGTCAATGTGTGAGTATAATAAGGTGTGAAAGGAATTTAAGCACATTTTAATTCATCCATTCCATAAAAAGGAATATATTGGAGCACAAAAGATTGAATGCCTTGTTCTTTGTTCAATACAATGTAAAGCTTTGAAAAAATGTACGTTATTATCATTATTAAGTTGGATATAACTTCTTACAATTTTTAATAATTTAATTTTATTGTTTACTAGGACTCTTAATAGAATAAGTAGTTTTGTAGATCATGTTGATTATATTAATCTTTTGGCTGATTAAGTTTCTAAGGAACTGAGTTTGATAGATGAGAGTGACTTAGAAGATAACATTGGATGAGATAGTATTGACATGTCATTTGATAATGAATTTGAATGATGGTGATGATGAGATTCCTCCTAATGGCCAAACAAAAACTGAGCTTTATATGATTTGAGTGGGTATTCGATTAAAAGAAGTTCCAGGTTTAGATATTTCCTCTTATCTTCAATTCACTTTATATTTGATGTATAATTTAAATTATATATATATGTAATATAAATATAATTGTAAATGTTTTTATTTCAGGTTTCATTTTTAATTGATTGTTTCCTCAGTACAAACTTTTGTTGTAAATTGTAATTATTAGAGAGTCATAGATATTATTATTCTTTTTATTTAATATTTTGATGTAATTATTATTTATTATATGATGAAATTGTAATATTTTAAATGCCTTGAATTTAGTGTCGATAAATTTTAAAAAAATATTTAATAGCTTAGTGTGGTACTAAGCACAATTCATAAAAGATAAATAATAAATTTCTACAATACACTTAAGCAATAATTAAAAAGGGTAAGAGAACAAAAATGGCTACCTATTTATAGTGATTAGACAAACAACTCTTGTCTATATCTACTCTTAAGACTCCTATTAGAATTCTACTATTAACTCTGTTTTCAAGATGAAGAATAACCTTTGTCTAATCTTTTCTCGACAAAGAAGAGTTGTTATACAATCTTCCTTAATGGTGAAAAGGGTCAATGTCACTTAGGTCACCCCCAAGTATAAGAAACAAAACTCTAATAGAATCTTACAACTTAAGATAAATTTTTATCACATTGATAATACCAAAAAGGACCACTAACTTAAATATGAGACAATGAATGTTCAAATTCTTGATAAACACTTAGAAATATATGAAAAAGACGCCCAAATGCTTTTCAAAGGCAAAAATTAACCATTAAAATAACTAGTTTTATCATATTGGTTGACCAATATGATGTGTATTCAATGTATAACATTCACCAGTTGTTTTACATGGTTCAACCACTTCACCACATTAGTCAACTAATATGTCAACAAATAGTTGTGTTACACAATTTACATACATTGATTGATCACTAACTATTATTATTTGACCAACCTCTTAAAATCATGATTTCAATAACTTTAAATTCTCATAATTAAGTTTTTAAACGGAATTATAATTAGAAACAACTTCCAAAATATCCTCTAAAGAGTGTTTCAATGATCAAGATCTTATTTCCTTAAAAACAAAAACTTTATTTCCTCTTAATGAATGAACAAACTAATATAATAATGTAAGAAGAGATGTTTATGCATGGTAAGCCTTTAAATTTCTCAAACTAAAGGATATAGTAATTAATATTATGAAATATAAAATGATCTTGATATGTATTGATCTTCATTTTGAAGGTTGCAAACCTCAACTTTTCTTTTTCAACTTCATGAACTGTCTCCTTGAACTATGACAACATCCTTTTCTTACATTGCTTATTATCAAAATAATAAATTCATTACTCATACTTACGTCTTGTTATCATCAAATACATCAATTGGAACCTCCTTAGGTTCAATACAAATGATTGTATAAAGTAGAGTTAAAAGGTATAATACCTTTGAAGGGATCGTTCCGCTCAATATAACCTACTGAAAGCATAAATAATGACTACAATTGAAGGTATTTACTTAGATATGATAATAAAATTATTATTATAGGAAGAAAAATTACATATGTTTTCTAGTCAGTATCATATAAGATATAATAAAGATAATATATATATATCTAATTTATATTTTTGGATATATGATACTGAATTGGATTCAATATTATCATAAGTCATAACAAGAATTATATCTTTAATAAAAGTAGTTGATCTAAGTTTATATAAATAGTTTGTGTGTGTTGGATCAAGAGTCTTATGCTTAACATAAATGGCCAGAATGTCAAATTTGATAGTCATTACTATCCTTTTATATCATATTGATTAAATCAATATAATGAGAATTACAAAGTTATATACATCCTTTTGATTATAAACTACATAAAACTTATGATATATGTTAAGTTGAAGGATGAACAAACTAATCTTTAGGGAAAATGATGTTGATGCTAGTGAAGTTATAAAACTTATGATGTATGATATGTAATAACAATACAAAACAACTTGTTTTTCATTAAGTATACTAGTGAATTTACATAAGCTATATGTATTAAATAAAATATTGGTTTAAAATATACAATATTGATTTAAAATACTAAAAAGTTCAAAATATTTATATATAATAAAAAAGAATGCTAAAAATACTTAGATAAAATCAATATAGTAAGCTTTCAAAATTTCTAAGTTATCTATAGGGAATGAGACTCTCTAGTGAATGTTTCTATAACTCGACGAGCTAAGTCAGTTTAACAAGAACAAAGTATAGAATCTAGTGCCTTGTCTGTAAAGTAAGCCAATTATTGGAACCCGTTGGGTTTTTTGAAACAAACATGGCGAAAATGGTAAGGTGGTAAGAAACAAAGCTAGAATCATAGCTTAAGGTTACAATCAATAGGAAGGTATTGATTTTAATGAAACTTATGCACCTATTATTAGATTGGAATCAATTAGAATCTTACTTGCCTTTGCATGCTATAGAAACTTCAAGTTGTTCCAAATGGATGTTAAAAGTTCATTATTAAATGGTTACATTAACGAAGAATTATTTGTAAAAGCAACCCCAGATTTTGAAGAAGAAAATCATCCGGATTATATGATGAAGTTAACCAAAGCTCTAAATGGTTTAAAGTGGGCTCCTTGAGCATGGTATGAGAGGTTAAGTAAGTTTCTGCTTGAGAATAACTTTAGAAGATGAAAGGATGATAAAACCTTATTTATTAAAAGAAAGGAAAATGATGTACTTATAGTGTAAATATATGTTGATGACATAATATTTGGTGCTACTAATCCATCCTTCTGTGAAGAATTCTCAGCATTAATATAAGGGGAGTTTGAAATGAGCATGATGGGAGAATTATAATTGTTTCTTAGATTACAAATCATATAAACAAAAAAGGAATCTTCATTAGCCAATACAAATACAAAGAAGAACTTAACAAGAAGTATCATTTTGAGAATGCCAAACCGATAGCTACTCTCTTGTACACTGGAAATAAATTTAAGAAAGAAGAAGAAGGTGAAGCTATGGATAAGATAAAGTATAGATGAATGATTAGATCACTACTATATCTTATAAGCTTAAGACCAGACATTATGCTTAGTGTGAGTCTTTGTGCACGCTTTCAATCAAATCTAAAAGAAAGCCACCTCCAAGTAGTGAAAACAATCTTTTGATATCTCTACGAAACTATGGATTTTGGATTATAATATCCAAAAACTGATTCATTCGAAATAGTGAGTTGTTGTAATTTAGATTATACATGTGATAAAATCGATCAAAAAATACAAGTGGTCACTTTCAATTTCTTGGAAGATGTCTAGTATCTTAGTCCTGCAAGAAGCAAAATTGCACAACACTTTCAATGACTAAAGTGGAATACATAGTAGCTACCAGCTGTTGTGCTCAAATATTAGGGATGAAGCATCAACTACATGATTTTTCTCTAAACTTTTCTCACATTCCTATATTATGTGATAATACTAGTGCTATAAATCTTTATAAAAGACGTGCATCATTCTAAGACTAAGCATATAAAAATAAAACATCATTTTCTTAGAGATCATGTTTAAGAAGGAACCATTGATCTTTTGCATGTTATTATTGAGAATCAACTAGTTGAAATTTTCACCAAGCCACCATCTGAAGATAGATTTTGCGTGTTAAGAAAAGAGCTTGATATGTACAAATTCTCTGATATTATTTCTACATGAATATTCTTTGCTACTTGTCTTTGTATTTCGTTTATAAGACTTCTTTTATTATGATTCCTTAGAAACTCTCTTTTAGTTTAGTAGGCCCTTTAGAGATTAAAAGGCTCCTCCTCTTTTTGGAAGGCTTCTCTCGAGTTAACATTCTAAGTGACATGTCCTAAAATTTATGGCGTCATTTCAGCTTTTTCAAAAACATGCACACAGTCTAACAACTCTATGTAAGTATCTGTCTTATGATACACAATCGATTATGGTTCCTCTTCTGGCCTATAATTCTACTCATCCTCTCATGAGATCAACACTCAAGAATAACTTAGTATACCCTAAGCAAACTTATCTCATCTCTTTCATTCTCATCTACACTACTTATTCTCTTTTCACCCTAACTCTTTGCATTCTTATTGCATCTTATTTTATGTCTCAAACTTCTCCAAGCTCTCTCCTACAATGACAAGAAAAAAATTAAAAGGACAAAAAAAACCCAACTTCTTCTATTACCTATAATGAAGCTCGTATTACTGAACCTTTCTTATTTAAATCCTAAGAGAAGGAAATGCCTGAAGTACACTGGATTACAAATGAAAATGATTCATATGAAGAATCAACTTAATTGATTAGAAGACCACGGACTAGTGGAAATCTTGCAAAACAAGCCGAGAAGATTCTAAACAAAAAGAAACCAAAGATGCTGAAAAGAAAGAGCAAGAAGAAGTCAAAAAAAGAAAAAAAGGAAGAAACAAAAAAAAGGCAAAGCACCTATAACTTAAGATCCTATTGATAGAAAAGAGCTACCTCAAGAAGAGATATTTCCCAATAGAAAAAGGGTAAAGAAAATAAAGATAGCTGCAAACAAGCAAGGAAAGACATCAATACCATAAAAATGTTTGAATCAGTAGAAGCTGAGGTCTGCCATAAAACATAATATAAGAAAATAAAGGTGGTTGTTAGGTAGATCTTGCCTCCTTTGACGTTTGATTAAATAGGTAAAACCATCTCACCTTACTTTGTTGCCAGTTAGGAAAATTTTCATAAATTAGATGAGACAATATACGATGAGCTAGTCAAAATATTCTACACAGACATAAAAAAGGAAGAACTTAATGGAAAACTAGCCATTATCTCATAGGTGCATGAATGTGAAATTTTAATTTATGAAGAAACATTCAGGGAAGTAGCTCCTATAGGTAGAACTAAGTAGGATGTTGATGATCTAGAGTTAGTTAAAGTTGGCAAATCCATTTGCCATCATGTTAAGAACATCTAAGATGGGAGACCCTGGAGCTGGCAATTAGACTTAATACTATGATACCTTGCATCACTTTCAGCTGCTTTAATTTCTTTTGATAAGTAGCTTAGTTGAAAGGTGCAGCCTACTGGACTCTTTTGTGGTGTATAATTTGCTAAAAGCGAACAAAATGAATCTTCTAGCTATGATCTTGAGGTTCATGGTAGATAAGGGGAATTATAAGAATAACATTGGTTGCCTATCTTATAGGATGTTGCTCACCAAGATTTTCAACCATTGTAGAGTTCCTTTTCAAATCTAAATCACAAATTTGGATAAGTTTCACCCTTCCATTCCTTATCAATTTGGATACAAATTACAAAAATAATGTCTGGGTAGACAAAAGATTTGAAAGAATAGTGGAAAACTTAGATCCTACTTCAGACCAATAAACTCTTATTCCTCCTCATGATGAAAATAGTGAAAAATTCCATCAATAATTGTAAAACATTCAAGAAAATCAAAAGCAAATGTGAGAATAAAATAGATAGCATGCAAAATCAACTTCTTGACATGCAAATCTTGGTAAGAAAAATCTTTGAATCCCTTCATTAACATATTGCTATTCTTTTTTTGCCTGGCTTAATCGGACTTGTGATAGTTTCTTCCTCCCTATACTTTGTTATTTTTGATAATGACAAAAAGGGAGAGTTTATGTTGATTTTTTTGCATATTTGTGCATATATGATATATTTCTCAATGCATATTTCTTAATGCTCGTCAATTATATATGTGATTGATTCTGTTGTTGAACTTGTGGAAATCTATGATATATAAACAATAGGTTACTTTCTTAAGAGATAGGCTCCTTCTAATTATGTCTAAACATATAAAAGTCTTAGTTATCTTTCGAAATCATCAATTATCTCTTTAAATTTTGAAATATATATATTATTGCTTGTCATCATCAAAAAGGGGGAGATTGTTAGCTCATGGTTTATATTTAACGATTTTGATGATAACTATATAATATTTGAAAATTCAAATTGGATTTATTTCCTTATATAGATAATGGTATTTTTAAAAAGGAAATAAAATCATAGGAAAAAGACTTCCTTTCTTGTAGGAACCTTTTTAGTAAACTTTCCTTATTAACATCTAGAAGGATCTTACCTTTTTGAACAATAGGCTATGGAAATCGTTGTTACAGTAGAGATGATATTGAAAATCTAAAGTCAACTCTAAATTAAAATGAAGCAATGACTAGCTGAAGAAATAGACTCTTTAAAGAAAAGCAACAACACTTGTGAAAAAATGAACATACATGGACTTTCGAAAGATTTGAACTTCATCTATATTCTTAAGAGTCATATCATTCTTATTGTGCCTTAGAAAGTGAAATCAGTCTATCAAAAAGGATATTGTTATTTGAGAACTTATTTTTTATTCTTCTGTGAGCTTTTGGAAGCTTTTTATACACTTTGAGTGCGGAATGTTAGAGAACCTTAAAAAATATGTACTCATGAGCTTGAAGAGGCTCGTCAAATTACTACTTCGTTTTTATAGTGAAACATTTAAGTTGGATATTTGAGGCTGGACATAGGCTTAGGTTGTAAGCCGAACTAGTATAAATCAACTGTGTCCTCTCTCTTCTCTTAACTTTTAAATTTTTACATTATATTGTGTGTATGTTTATTTCAATAAGAGGCTCTTTCACTTTATAACAAGCTCCTTTTTGTTTTCAACTTGCAAGAGGTTCTTGTAAGTTTTAACAGGCGCTTTATGTTTTAAATTTTTTTAACATAACTTTTTGTTTAACAGGCTTCTTTCATTCAACAAGCATTTTATCGTTTAAATAGGATCTTATTGCACAGTAGGCTCTTATTGTTTTTAATTTTAGATGGGCTTCTGTCATTTTCTTTTAAACTGAAAGTAACTTGGAAAATTTTTTTAGTCACACATAATTCACCTCTTTTTTGCCTTTTTTGATTTATCATGAGCCAAATGTAGATGACATTTGCAATAATGTGCTTGCTACAAGATTTGACTACATCAGAAGTCTTAAGTTTGGCCATAAGCCAGAAGCTTCATCCTTTTCATAACCAGCATATGTTGACCATCTTCGAGAGGAGAACTAGTCACTTAAGGCTTAATTATAAAGTAATAAACAAATTAGAATATACTGAACAAAAGTTGGCCAAGCTTTCACAGATGGTCAAACAAATAATGGGCTCAATTTATCAAAGAAAATAATGGGCTCAAATTATGTAAGTAGTAGTGACGATGAAAATGAGTCTTAGTTTGTACATAATCCTTGTTAACGTTTGTAGTTAACAATTAATTATATTTAATTATTTATATAAAATGCTCCTATTATCTAATTATTTTTAATTATATTTTCATATAATAAATTATTAAAAATATAAATATTACAAACAATAACATAGATTAAAAATGTGACCAATAATTTTAATTAACATGATAAATTTTTTAGCAATAATGATTATTACAAATTAAAAATGTAGTTAAAAAGATTTGTTATATTTTCTCAATTGTCATAAAAACTCTTTTGCTACATTTAGTAAAATGTTGTAAATTAGTTTTTGCTATCTTTTAAAAATGAAGCTAAAAACTTTTTGCTACCAATTAATTATCATCGCTAATACTTTTGGGTATAATCTATGACTCATCACTAATAACGTTTAGCCACAAAAGGAATGCGTACCAAAATATCATTGGTGAGATTTAGTATTTTGTCACCATCTCTTTTTATTTGCGACGATTTAGTAAAAATTTTGCTTATAGTATTTTACTATTAGGATTTTTCTACTATTTGTTTGACAATTTCTTATCGTCGGTAAATATTATTAGTGACTATTTAGGACTAATTTTCATTTCTAAAAGCCTCTTTTGTTATAGTGAGTTCACATATTATATACTTGATATTCCTGATGAACATTTTACGTTTCTGATTAATGATACTAAAAAGCCTTTGTTTCTTTTCCTTTCGTAGCCCATAGATTGCTCCACTTATCATGATTTTGAATTTTTTTGTCTCCCTTTAATGCAAAAGAACTTAAAGTCTATAAGACAAATAAAAGAGGAAAGATTAATCAATCACAAGTTTTAATTTGGTGGGATAAGGATTGGGAATTGAACTGACATAAGATAAAGAGTGAAATCCAAATTGTATTAGGATTCCTTATTAAATAGGTAGTAGTAGTATTATGTTATTCTTATTTAGGCAACTTAAACTAGTTGTATAGGACTTGTAGAATTTCTATTATAATAGGATTTAAATTGGAAATCCTTTTCTTACTAGAATAAGGATTCTAAAAACTCTATATATAGGTGTACTCATCCTTTCATTAATAAAAAGCAATATGAAAATTTTCTACAACTTTGAATTTTCAATTAGAAGGTGTGATGCTTTCTTTTAAGAGTGGTTTTTAGACCCTAAGAGTGATTCCTAGTTTCCTACCTTTCATTCTTTGTGTTTTTTTGCTAAATTCTTACCCTCTTAAACCTACATTCTTACCATCTCAAACCTATATTCCAACCATATTAGACCTGAAATCCAAAGCCTAAATTTCCAGTAATCAAACCTTAAAATTTCAGCCTTACAAAATTTGAAAATTCTATATTCCTAGCCTAAATCCAACCGTGAAACATGATATTACAGCAGCCTAATATCAACCATATTTCTAAATTTGTGAATTTTTGCTACTAGTTAATAATTCTTCTATTTTTCCTACATAAATTTGGAATCAGAGCTCTAGCTCATGATGGAGAATCATAGTGGAAGGCCATATAAAAGAATATTTAGCAACTTAAAGCAAGATGAAATACTTTTGAATATTGTAAAAAGGTTGGGCATCAATGATCCTCATTCATAAAGTGAACTAAAAACCAACTTACATGTAACATCGGTATAAGAAAACACGTTTAACAAATTTTGGGGAGGCTAGACAAACTAGACATACATTCCCTAAAACTCAAAACTCCAATAAGAAAAAAATTATATCAATCAATAACCTATACTTGATGTTAAACATGGAGAACGTGATAAAAAGCAAAAATAAGGGATTGGTACTGATCAACAACACAGAGTGTAAGGGAAAATCTTTACTAAAAAATGATGTACTCTGTGCTTCAATTAACCTTTTATTAATAACAAGCAATTTGAAATTTTTATACAAATTTGACTTTTTAATTAGAAGGTGTGATGCTTTCTTCAAAGAGTAATTCTTAGACCCTATGAGTGATTCCTAGTTTCCTATCTTTCATTCTTTGCTTGCTTCACTAAACTCCGGCCCTCTTAAACCTACTATCTGGCCATCTCAAATCTATATTCCATCTATATTAAAATTGAAATTCTAAATCTAAATTTTCAGCAATCAAACCTTAAAATTCCAACCATACAAAATCTGAAAATTCTACATTCTTGACCTAAATCCAACTTTGAAACCAAATATTCCAGCAGCCTAATATCAACCATATTTTTAAATTTGTGAGTTTTACCTACTAGTTAATAATTATTTTATTTGGCCTACATAACCCTTTCTACTAAATTTCACATTTAATGCTCTCTTTATCGTGTCCTCCATTGATTGTGGTATGAAATCTAATACATTTAATGAGGAGCATGGTAGTTTTATTAAATTTAGGTGAACTAATTAGATGGGTGATGAGTTAGAATATAAAAGTATAGCTAGTGGCTATTTATAAAGTTTAGGCTCAATTATAGTTATTGTTTAACATATATAAACTCAAATAAAAGCTACATAAGGACAATTTAACTTCTTTAAGTAATTGATGTTTATATAGGTTTTGGTGCTAATATTATAATAATTTACCATAAGTACATTATTTATAGGGTTTTATATAGGGAAATAAAACTATAATTGTAATGTTAATTAAGCTAATGATCATGTGAGAGATTCAAGTAATAACTCTAGCTACAAAGATTTCTACAAAAGAATGACAAAAAGAGAGGATTGGATGACTTATAAAAGGTTCATGATGAGTTGAAGAATTACGGTTATAGAATATAATTAGTGTCAAACTCAAAAGTAAATTGGCATCCATATTTTGATGAGTTTTGTGTTCTAAAAATTTAAAAGTAAATTAACACTAGAATTAAATTTATAATAAGCACCGAACTTATCTTTATGACGCATATTAACAGTTCTAGAATAAATCTAGTGCTAGTACTAGTTAAGATAGCGACCAAAATCATATTTTAATTAATTAGGATTTTATTATTTAAGGATGATATTTTCTTTTCAGACTTGTATATTTAGGTTCTTTAGTTTGCCTATCTTTATGTTTAGATAAAGATTGAATATCTTTCAAAGTTATTTGTTCTAATTTGATTACATCTAAATTGTTATTTCATTTTAGGATTCTAGTTTTATGATTTAAGCTTATTATTTGTTTCTAATTTGATTACATCTAAAATGTTATTACATTTTAGGATTCTAGTTTTATAATTTAAGCTTATAAAAGGCTTTCTTATTAATGTAATAAAGGCAGATCATTATTATTATCAAGAAAAATACTTTTTGAGAGTCTTCTTGATCCTTTTTCTTAAGAAAAACTTTGATTTAAGGGCTCTATTAAATATAAACCTTATATAACTTGCAACTGATGATCAACCCTATAATATTATCACTCTTAATCCCATTGTTTTTTAAAGTATGACAATTTATATCCTTTTTAGTATGCTTTGTGTTTATGGTCTCGAGTTAAATGACTTTTTGATATATTAGTCTTAGGTCTTGTCGTATTGATACTGAATCTCATCAGTCTTATTGGTAAGGATCACATTAGAATTTGGCATCAAAATTAAGTTCCGTAGTTAGGTTTGTTCTTAATATTATGAATTAGGTATCCAATATTCTTATATCTTTAGTCTTACATTTAACATTTGTTTTTTATTGTTAAAGTTTTGCTAAGCAAAAGTTTTTAAAGCTTTTAGTCCTTATTTCATGAGTTTTAAGCAAATAAAAATTTCATCTTTGATTGTTATCCCTTATTGTTGAACTCATTCTTATAGAGTTCTTATTCTTTTTTTTAATCGATCTAATTTTGGTTCGATCCAATTTCAACTTTTTATTTTCAAATTTTCTTGTTTCTTGGCCTTAGAAGCGTTTTCATTATTTCATTTTTTTCTATATTTGATTCATTAGGAGTATCTGATAAAGGGTAAAGGTTTAAACTAGCTTTCTTCATTTAAATTGTCTAGTTTAAAAAAAACCTTTAGCCAAGACTTTAGGTTGAGAGTTAATTTAAAATTTTAAAGAAACATATGAGGTAATGCTTTTGATACTAACTAGTGCTGTTCAATGAGGATGCTATGTTAGATGTACAACCTTACTAGAAGAGATAAGATCATGAATGAAATGGTAAGAGAGAAATTACAAGTGGATAATATTAATAAAAAATTAAGAGAGACTAGACTTAGGTAGTTTGGGCATGTTAAGAGGAGAAATCCTAACACTTGAGTGAGATGATGTGACGATTGTACTTAGGGACTGTAAAAGAAAAAAAATGAAGCCCTGAGAAGATTTGAGGGAGGTAATTAGAAATGATATGGCGCTACTGGAACTTACTGAGGATGTGGTCCTCAATAGAAAACTTTGACATACTAAGATACAAGTTAAGGATCTCACATAAAAAGGTCATTCTCTTTCTCATAAGTATTTGAAACATTTTATTTTAAGTCTTATGTCTTATATTTAATCTAACCATTTAATATGTAGTACTTCCCTCTTAGTTATCTAGCCTAAACATTTCCTGAGCCTAAACATTTTCTTGTAATGGCTTGTTTGTTTTGTTTATTTACGTGTCTTCTTTCTTCTTTCTATATTTATTTACTTATTTTCCATTTTATTTATATTCTTTATTTTGTTTTATATTTATTGTATTATTTATTTATAAATTTTAATTATTTGTTTGTAAGTATGTATTTATTTTTATTTTATTACTATTATCTTTTATTTCTATTTCTATTTTTACTTTTTAGCAGTTATACTTTATTATCTTAATATATATCTTTTATTTTATGTAGGTCTATCGAAAATAGTCTCTCTACTGATTAGACATAAGGTTATGTACCTTTGGAACTCTCTAGTTCTGGTGTATCAGCGAGATTCCTATTAGGATGTTATTATTGTTATTGTTTTTTAATTACATTATTTTCAAGACCAATTTTCTCTATAATAATATTTTATTAGACAATGATACTTTTCATAAAATGGCAATACAATAAGGTAGACATTTGGCTACGTTTTAAAAATCATAGCTAAAAGTAAGGTTTTGGCAACGATTTTTAAAGTGGAAGTAAGGTTTTGGCAACGATTTTTAAAGTGGTGACCAAATGAGGACCTCTTGGTGATTTTTTGAAAATTGTTGCTAAATTTTGCCAAATGCCAACATTTTGCGACGTTTTGGAAAATTTTTGTTGACATTTAGAGACGATTTTTAAAAATTATCGTCAAAAGGGTCAGCAAGGGTTATCTTTTGACACCAAATGAGGGCCCTTTGGCGAAGATTTTTGAAAAACATCACCAAAAGGTCCACATTTTAGGACAATTTTCCAAAACTTTGTTGAATATTAACATTTGGGGATGATTTCCAAAATTCATCGCCAAAGGGTCCTCATTTGGTGCCAAAAGATGACCTTTATTAACCTTTTGGTGACAATTTTTTTAAATCGTCGCTTAAAATGGCCTTTTGGTGACGATTGATAATTTCACTGCCAAATGCGCCAAATAATTATAGGAGGGAATGAAAATGCAACTAGAAATTTTTTGACAACCTTTTCTTATCTTGCTATTTTGTTTCTTTATGTCTAGACATTGCACGTTACTCTTATTTTTTTAACCTCCCATTGTGTTTATACTTTGTTTGTATTGACTTTGGATTTGATTATGTACCAATTTTGTGTTTGGTGGGATTGGAGAGTTGACAAAATAAGTAGACTCAAAATTGTTAGAAGGTAACTTTGAGATTTATATGGTTTCTCTACCTTCTTATTTTTACTCTCTCATACTAAAACAAATATAGAGGACTTCACTTCTATTAATTTCGATGACAGTCATATAATAATAATCTTAGAAACGTATGAACTGTTTTGATAAATTTGTTTAGTGTGCAAAAAAATGTGAGTAACACTTAGTCAACAACAGACGAAGCGCGATATTAGACGAAGCATAACAACAGACGAAGTGCGATATCAGACGAAGCGCAACAATAGACAAAGCGCGATATCAGATGAAGTGTAATAACAGATGAAGCGCGATATCAAATGAAGTGCAACAACAGAAGAAACATAATAAAAGAAGAAGCATCATTCCATACAATATAAAAGGAAGATATTCTAAAACGTCAGACAGTTAGTTAGTTGGAGTTAGTTACAGGACATAACTAATGACCATTTTTAGAAAATTCACGAAGCAGTTTTCGAGAAGATAGTTGGAGACTTAGTCTATAAATACTAGTTCTAGTCGAAGACTAAAACAATGAATGTTTTTACATTGGCAAAAATTTTGTATTCAAAGTGCGAAAGAAATGAGCGAATAAAACTGTAACATAAAGCTCAAAAATACTTTTCTTAGAGAGGGAAAGGAAGGCTAGAGCCTGGAGAGGCTAATACAGCTAATAAAGAATACTTTGTGAGAGAGACTTAAAAAGGCTTTGCAAGTGTAGAAAGAATACTTGTAAAGTTTGAAGATTATAATGAAATCTCAGACTAACTATGAGGACTGGACATAGCCCAAAGTTTGGGGTGAACCAGTATAAAATCGCAACGTCTATTTTCTAACCCTTATCTTTTATTTTTCTTGTTGTTAGACGAGTAGATAATATTACTTGTGATTGCATTGATTATCAACTTTAGCAATGTGTTTTAGTAATCATTTGAATTTTCATAAAGAAATTCAAGAAGCCTCAAAAGATTAATATTTTCAAAGTAAACCACACAATTCAACCCCCCCTTCTTGTTTAGTTTACATATCATATTGAATTTCGCTATTAATAAGTAATTTACTTCAGATAGAATAATAAGGAGAGGATACACTCACAAAGGAAAGGATACAAAATCAATGAGTCAAAGCTATAGCAAGGACAAAAGTGAGGAGTCAAAGCAGTATTAAGGAGTCGGTATATTTCCACCATCTTGTTCTTATGTCAATTATTTTCCTTATATTATATCATGTATTGTGGAAACATATTGATTTGGTTATGTTGTTTCCGCTGTGTTTTGATTTAAAAAAAGTTTTCAAATTTACCGTTTTAGACAAATCTTGCATGCCTTTGTTTTTGTTTCAATAATTAGTTTCAGAGCCATTTTATTATGCATGATTTCGGTTCCTATATGTGATGCATAGGTTAGCAATTAAATTTTGTATGCTGCATATTTTTACGTGATAGAAAATAAATGTTGTATTTTTGGTTGTCCGTAGAATATAGTTTTATCTTGTAAGTTTTGTTTGGTTTGTAATAAGGAGGGTGTCCAATAATCGTAATGTTTCCTCATTGGTTTCATTTTTCTGTTTTCTTTGATTTTGTAATGTACAAAATTCTGTAATATTGATGATGGTGCAACCATGGATCGAAGAAAAGGCAAGGTAATGGTTTTGATGTATCCTTTAGTGAATTGGCAAAGTTTCGATTTTATGAAAACCTAAGCATTGGAATTTTGTTTTAACAAATTTTTGGTTTTATGAAAACCAAAGTGCTGGAATTTTTGTTTTCATATTGCCAAAGTTTCGATTTTGAGGAAAAACAAGTGTTGGAATTTTTTATTTCAAAGTGACAAAATTCGGTTTTATGAAAATGTCATTACACACTTTTTACCGAATGGGCCAGTCATGTGGATAAAGAGTTTGAAGCAGAAGATCCAAATCCAAGAAGAAATTTTGGGCCTAGAAACTTTGTAATTTTATTTATATTCTAGTATGGACAATCAAAAGTGGCCTATTAGTTCATGAGATGAATGTATAAATGGATGCAAATAGTATGTGATATTATGTGAATGTACGCCTTTTAGAAAATTTCCAACCTAGGCTTTGCTATACATTCATTGTGTATGAGATATATAATGAAATAATATAGGATGCATAATAAATTGCATCTAGATAAGATGCTATTTATTAAAACTTAAAGACCAAAAAGATTGAGTGGGAGAGGATGCTCTTGTGAGAGTCCACGGTCTCTATATAATGGCTCATTTCCATATGGTGAAGTGTTACTCCCCACTAGGGGCATTGATCCTAAATCTTACATGGTTTGGGTCTCCTTGGGGATAAGTCCACTCATTGGTAGCAAATGTGACCTCCTACCGAGGCATAGTTTACGAGTACCTTTAGTGGATGAATCAAATAGATACACCCTCAATATATTTTATAAACAACTTACCCACCATAGCTCTGTTAGTAAAAGTATGGACCAAATCATGACACTTCTCAAAAAGTTAGGTATGAAGATGCTTGGTAGTTTTTTGAGTGGGAAGGTCCCAGTTTTTCTTTTAATGCATAAGATGACCTACCTTCACTTAGTCCGTTATAGATAAGAAAAATAATTTCCATATAAAGTTTTAATTTTTTAAAGTTTTGTTAAATCTATCATCATGTATATATGCATCATGATTTCATACAAAGTTTTAATATTGTTGACTAGTATGCTCTTGCTTTAATAATTTATATTTTTGTACATAATCAACCAAAATATGAATCCACTCACTTTGCTCTTGACTAATAACAAATTGGAAAACGAAGAGAATTTTAATGAATGGAGTAGTAACCTTGACATTGCTCTTCAATATGAACAAATTTCATGGGTATTAACAGACAATAAGCCCACACCTCTGGGTGACAATTCAACTTCTGAGTAAGTTCAACAAAATGAGCGATGGCAGAATGCTGATAAGACTACTAAGTGTTATATTCTAGCTTCTATCAATGGAATGTTGTAAAAGCAAATTGCTTATAGGAAAACTGCAAGTGCAATGGTCTATCACCTACATGAGATGTTTGTTATGAGGACCAGGTCTGCAAGGGTGAAAGCCATCCAAACCTTTCATAATCTCAGATAAAAACCAGGTGAATTGGTGTAGGATTACATGCCAAGGTAATCTCTGTGATTACTGAGGTTGAGATGCTTGGGACGAATATAGATGCGGACACTTAGATTATTATGATCATTAATAGCTTAAACTCATCCTTTCAGTATTTTAAGCTGGACTATGAACTCAACATCAAGGATTACACCTTCAGTAAGTTGATGAATACTCTCTAGAGCACGGAGGAGATATTAAATATCCAGGCTAATGGACCCAAGGCCAATGTAGCATCTTCTTCTAACCCCAAGGTTAAGGACAAGCATAAGAAGGAGGGTCTAATGAAAAAGAAGTCCCTCAAAAGCAAGCAAGGTATGGGTTTCCTTTTATTAGGAACTAGAAATATGGCAGATTCATGTGATTCCTGGTTATTAGATAACGTGTTTGCAATTCTTTGCAGGGGTTTTAGCAAAGAAAAAGACTACATAAAGGTCAGTTTCAAGTCAAGATAGCAAATGGATCCTATGTTTCAGCAGAAGTAATAGGACTGTGTAGTTATCCTGAACTTTCCTAGTAGTCATAGATTATATTTAGAGGATGTTTATTTCATCCTAATGATTATAAGGAACATGATTTTTTTCCTAAGAAAATTTGGTTATTCCTTATATTTTGAAATTTTTGTTTCAATATATGAGAATAAGGATTTTATTTGTAATGTGATAATTAAACAAGAATTTTTCTTTATAGAACCTATGACAGGCTCACTAAACACCACATAATTAATAAATCCAAGACAATCCAGTGATTCTAGCATTAATTCAAAATGTTTGGGGCACTTAAGAATGGGTCATATCAATCAGAAAATACTTAACAAGTTAGTGAAGGATGAGATCTTAACGAGCTTGAAATTTTACTCTTATTATTAAAAGTTCATAAAAAAATAATAGGTAATATATGCGTAAATAGTATGCAGTTTTCATTCAAATTAACTATTTCAATGATTATTAACAATATGAATAAGAAAAGTAGGTTTATTCGAATTATCATGTATTTGCATACTAATTAAAATCAACATTAAATAATGAAATACACTATTGATGGACAAATTTCAACTAATTCAAGATATTAGTTAAAAAATTTAATAACCAAGATTATAATAAGCTTATAAAAATCATTAAAATCTTTTCCTGACTAAAATTTTATTGATAATTTTATGTTATCAATATTTGCACTTTCTCTCTATTGGTCATGGTTTCTTTGCCTTCTCTCTACTCTCTTAGCTATTGAAGCATAGCTTCACATTATAGGTTTTAGCCCCTAGCTTTCACACTCTCCTATATACCTTTCATCTGTCTCTACCCAAACGATCTCACCTTCACCTTCACTTGATCTACTTACATTACATCTTCTTGCACCCTCCCTGCCCTCTGCTTTCATACTTTCTTATCTACCTTTCATCTTTCTCTGCCCAAACATTCTCGCCCTCACCTTCACCTTCATTAGATCTACTCACATTACATCCTCTTGCATCCACTTATTTATTTCTGTTTTTGGTAGCCCAATAAAACCACACTGAAACTAAGACTTGGCAGTTTACTGTTAACAGTAAACATGCCTCTACTAGATCCACTACCATCCTAACCTCCCCTTTGACGATTGAAGAGTTCACTCCACTGTCATCCTCTGTTACTCCTCCACTAAACCTTCCCTTACCTCAAATGTCGTCCCCTTCCTAAAAAAAGAATCGAGAAACCTACTTGGAGCCATGTTGTTAGAGAACTAGACATTTTTACAAGAGTGCATTTTGTAGTTGGATTTGTGATGGTATTGTGTCTCCATCCTAGATGGTGTTGCAATAAGGAGTTATCAAGTGGAACACGTCCTTGGTAGGGTACTTATTTAACAAAAGAATGGCATTTCCAATGGTACAACGTTGTGATAAAGGGATCTAGAAAATATTGGGACTCTAAGACACTTTGATAACAAAAGATGTTCTTTAAGCTAGATAGATCTTTGATTAAAACTATACCAATGTGGGTTAACATATGCAAGGTACCCCTTGAATATTGGTCCTTAGAGGGGCTGAGTTACTTAACAAGTTACATTGGCAATCCTCTAACAATGGATGAGAATACTACAAATATTAAAAGGGTAAGGTATGTTAGAGTATGTATTGAAGTAGAGCATGGAAAACCCATGCCTGAGTGTATTCTAATCATGAGATAAAATAGTGATAGTTAATTAATCAAAGACAAAGCCATGTTATCGTACCCCTGGAAACCTTATGGGAAGGAATAAAAATAAAGTATGGTTTCTTAAGAATATTCATAAGGAAGAAAAGAGAAGAAATTTGGTGGTAACAACTGATCCAAAGGCTTCAAGTAGTTTCCAAAAAAGTGATGATCCACAGGAGGAATTTGTGGATCGACAATCGGTCTCAATGCATGTTAATAAAGTGTAAGTAATTACTTGACCCCTAGGTAAGTAGCACATCTCTAAACAAAGAGATGAGACTTATGAACATAGTCATACTACTAGTCTATATGAAAATTTAGAAATAGATGAAGGGACAATTATGGAGACACATGACCAGCAAGATATTACAATGGTTACAACTAGTGTAAACTTACAACAACAAATGAATTAGGAAGATGAGAATGACATAAACTCCAAATTGCTTATAGAAATGAAAAATACAGATGAAAAAAGTGAGAAAAATAATGAGCAACATGTGGAAAAAGGGAATGAAACAATGAGAATTAGATGTGAGGTAAATGGAAATAAGAAGGAACTTAAGAAATGGCATAAAGGAGGATTTAGGAAATGTAGATCCAAGAGGAAAACCAATATTAAGCATTCCAAATGATTTGTCCCATATAGAATGTAAGGGGATTGAATTGCCCCAATAAATAGTTGGCAATAAAGCACTACTTAGCTTCCAAGTAACTAGTATTTTTAGTTTGGTGGAAACTAAAACAAAATAAGATGTTTTTCGAAAAGGGTTACACTTTCTCCTATCTAAATAGAAAGCTCTTAAAAATCATTCTAAACATCTTAATGGTAAGGTCTTAGTTACTCTAGATCCAACTCACTTGACCTTAATAAGGTGGTATTTTACCGATCCATTATTACATTATGAGTTCATGATTAAAGCTAACATAAGGCCAGTTATAATTATAATTATTTATGTAGCAAATTGGGAATTTCAAAGGGTAGCATTATAAAGGGACTTGTAAGCCATTGACTATATGTAATTGCCTAGACCACCTGCCCACAAATATTATCCACTTTGGGTTACCGCTAGCGTCAAACCCCTCACGGTTGTGCTCTTCTCACACTAGGGAAAATGTGTCTTAGGGGTAAAGCTGTCCATACCCTTATAAGGCATACTTCGTTCTCCTCTCCAACCGATGTGGGATATCATACTCTCCACCCCCCTTAGGGCCCAACCCTCTTTAGGGCCCAGTCTAACTGGCATAATAGCTCGGGTAGTAGATCTGATACTATTTGTAACAACCCAGACCGCCCGCCCATAGATACTGTCTGCTTTGGGTTACCCCTAGGGCCAAACCCCTCATGGTTTTACTCTTCTCACACTAGGGAAAACACATTTTAGGGGGGAAGATATCCATATGCTTATAAGGCATAGTTTGTTCTCCTCTCCAACTGATGTGGGATCTCATACTCTAAAATTTGTAACAGCCCAGACCACTTGCCCACAGATATTATCCACTTCAGGTTACCCCTAGGGCTAAACCCCTCATGGTTTTTGTCTTCCCACACTAGGGAAAACATGTCTCAGGGGGAAAGGTATCTATACCCTTGTAAGGCATACTTCGTTCTCCTCTCTAACTGATGTGGGATCTCACATTCTAAGATGCATCTTCCCTAAGAGGGGGAAGAGCAAAATCATGAGGGGTTTGGCCCGAGGGTCAACCTAAAGTGGACAATATCTATGGGTGGGTGATCGGAGCTGTTACAAATGGTATTAGAGCTGGTACTTGAGCCATTGTGCTAGCTAGGCTGGCCCTAAAGGGGTGGAGAGTGTGAGGTCCCACATTAGTTGGAGAGGAGAACTAAGTATGCCTTATAAGGGTATGGATACCTTCCCCTCTAAGACACGTTTTCCCTAGTGTGGGAAGACTAAAACCGTAAGGGTTTTATTTGTAACAGACCAGACCACTCGCCCACAGATATTGTCAGAGGGAAGAGCAAAACCGTGAGGGGTTTGGCCTAAGGGTCAACCCAAAGCGATATCGGTGGGTGGATGGACTGGGTTATTACAAATGGTATCAGAGCCAGTACCTGAACTGTCATGCCAGCTAGGCTAGGCCTCAAAGAGGGCTGGGCCTTAACGGGGTGGATATTATGAGATCCCACATCAGTTGGAGAGGAGAACGAAGTACGCCTTATAAGGGTACGGATACCTTTCCACCATAGGCGCATCTTCCCCAAGAGAGGGAAGAGTAAAACCGTGAGCGGTTTGGCCCAAGGGGCAACCCATAGTAGACAATATCTGTGGGAAGGTGGTTTGGGCTATTGCAAATGTTATCAGAGCCAGTACCCGAACTGTAACATCTCATCACTAATGGGAAGGGTAGAATAGTAACTTGGAGTGGTTTATGAGTGCTTAGAATCGCCTTGATATGTTCATGCATACACATACCCGTGAATAGTAAATTTGCACATGAAAATGACTGTACATGCATTCATGACATTTCCCGGTATATTTGTTAATAAATGTGATTGTTATGAAAAATGTGATTTGTGTGCTTGAAAATTGAGTTGGAG
>JAOQMP010067778.1:0-23668 GCA_027563575.1 Erythroxylum pedicellare | reverse complement strand
AAGTACCCAACGTATGAGTCTGTTGGGAATAAAGATATTCACATGATTGAAGTTGTGATTCAAAGAAGAGGAGTAAAATGTATCAAGTTAAGGTGAATGGGAATTTGGTAATAAGAGCAAATAATGCTACAAACGAAATGATGAGTAATTAAGTGATAAAATGAGAATGCGGATATAGTGTGAAATTTGAAAATATACCCGGGATTGTCATTGAGTATGAATTATACATAGTCCATATACACATTTGTGCATAAATAAGTGCATATAATTGTGCAAAGTTATTAATGTGTGTGTACAATGTGTATATTGCATAATTTGGATATACAGGATAAATGTCCACATTTAGATGTTTCCAGAACTTCGAAGCGAACTCTAATTTGGAGTATACTATGAGTAGACCTAGATGGTTTTACTTTATTGCTGTTTTGTTTATATTATGAATTGTGTGATTATGAATGAGATGTAAATGTGATTGTACTGATTCTAGACAGTGAGTGTCCGAGGAGTTTGCTCAATGTGAAGTTATCGAAGTGCTACTTGTATGTGAATTTGATGAAATAAGTGTACATGATTTGCTTGTTAAACATCTGTATATGAAAGAAAAAAGTATTCTCAACTTAATTATTGAATGCCAGACCAAGGTCCGATGATGAATGTGAAAGTGATTATGAACCTAAAATCATGTGACTGATTTAAAATATGTCGATGTGATTCATTCCATTACACGAACGTGTAAAAGATAAGGGAAATTGTGACCAGAGTAGCCACCAAAAAAGAGCTTAAAGCTCAGACTACGAAAAAAAGCCTTAGGCTCAATTGTGAATATACCCTGCATCCACTAAGGGATATGGGACATTATCTGATTCAGCTTGGTATCCACAAAGGAGATGGGCTAGCTCGGTATCCACAAGGGATATGGGCTAGCCTGATATTCGTTAAGGGATATGGGTCAGTGAAAAAGGCACTCGGTCACAACAAAGTAACAAATAAAAAGTGAGTCTCATGTGCACTGCATATGCTTGATATGAATGATTACAATGATTTGAATGACTTATGAATGTGATATGTGTTGAATGTAAAATGTGGAATGATTGATCAAGTGTATGAGATTCAGTATGATTAATATTGAAATGATGTGAATTATATGAATATGTGAATTGTAGGTGTTATGTGATGAGTGAGCCATCGAGGATGGTCACTCACTGAGTTTGCAAAACTCACCTAACATTTACAATATTTTTCAGGCTCAGAAGAGTTCTCCCGTTAGGAAAACGGGAGTATAGTCACCGCTTTCAAGTAAGAGAAAGAGGTCGGGATCAGTTTGTGTCTGCATAAGTATTTTCATTAATTTTTTATGAAAGAATGTATTCTGCAAACTTTGTATCATGTGTATTTGAATATGTTTTTGTATGTAATCACTTTCGAAATTGGGAATGTTTTAAAAATGAGATTGATCAATAGTGTAATAATAATTGTGATTTTAGTGTTATGAAATAAAAGTAGGGACCTGAAATTGATTATTGATTTCTGCATATGCGTGTGTTATTTTCGAAAAATTTATACTGAGTTTTAAGTGTTTGATTATTCTAGTATGCCACCCTTACGGGGTATGTACTCAAACATCACCCAAGATGTCAGGTACATGTCTGTCTTGAGAGGGTGGGGTGCTACATTTTGATATCAGAGCCCATATTTAGTTTCTTACATGGGCGTTTTCTAAAATATGTGTCAAGGTATATGTATTTTGGATAAGTCTTAGCATGCAGTAACAACTGATCTGTATTCTGAGTCGCATTTGTATGAGTCACACGTATGAGCATGTGATAAGAGTTAAGTTGATTGAATTAGTGAGAAAAGTGATGCTTTTTTAGAATGTGAGAAGACAAAAGTTTATGGATAATTAGAAATGAGAAATAGTATATGGGTACATATGATAGATAATGATTCAACGTATTTATATTGGTGGAGGTATTACTGAATACGACATCAATATTGTACTGTGGTGATATATCCCCGAATATGATATATATGTGAATGTATTATCGTGGATTCTTTGAGGAAAATAAGGAGACAAGTATAAATGATGAGATTAAAGTGTACAATTATAATGTAATGAAAATAGAAATTTTTATTATCTTAAGACGATGAAATTTGAACCGAAGTGGTTATTTGATTAATGTGATAAGAGTTACGATCCATTATAAGAATATGTTAGTAGAAATTGAGATTAGAATTTTATGATGATCATACATCTATAATTCTGAATTGATTAAGGATATACATCTGGGAGATGAAATAAATGACAATAGGAAGATGAGATAAAGAAAAAGATGATGAATCAAAAGAGATGAGTTAATGTACCCAATATAGTAGTTGAATTATTATGACATGATGCAACCTTAGAAAAGGTAAATTTGAGAAAATTAGGGTAAAGTTGATGTAAGTTTGTGTCAATGCAAGGAAACCCTGATCGTGGCAAGGATAAAGAGAGAAATATTGTTTGGGATCAATTGAGATCAAAATATTACTATTGTAAGATAATTGGTGATTTGTTAGAAGTAAATCTCTGGATAGAATAGGATGACCTTGATGATACACACCTAAGTATATCTGAAAATAATGATTTCTACTACTTCATCGGGTTTTGATAACTAGAACATTTTGACCTTGTAAGAAACAATAGAAATTGATCTTCTAAAGGTACACAGAATGTTTGATAAGTAGTAATGGAAACAATGGATTGATAAAGGTTACATTAACAAGATAGATGATAGAAATAAGAGATCTTCTTTCAAAGAAGAATTTCACCAAGTTAGATTACGCAGACCAAATAGTTTATTCTTAAGAATGATCAACGAAGGAATAAATTAGAATTGATATTGGAGTCTTAATCCTAACAGGGACTTAAGCAAAAGATGTAGAATATGTTATTAAGAGTGTATGCATTTTGTTGATGTAAAGTATCTAGCTAAGTGATTGGATTTTTGAATTTGAGGTGACATTAAGTATAAGAGATACAAATCAGATATGATGAATGTGTTACCAACACAGGAAAATTAAGATTTCAAATAAATCGAAATGTGCGGAGAAACTAGTATGAATGAACAAAATTTAGAATAAATCCATGTGGAAATTAAAGAAAATCAAATGAATTGAGAAAATCATTTGAGAAAAGAATTCAGTTAGGAAAACTGAAAATAACATGAGATAATACTACCTCATTGAGGAATTAGATACTTAAAAAACAACGAGAACAAATCACAGGCATAAGGAAATTTGAGCTATATCTATTAGAGAAAAAAATTGCCCCAACAGTATTATGGTATTGAAGATTAAAGTGATATAAGCAAAATTCTATCAATTAGTGACTATAATCATAAATGGTATTTTGAGTGTATTTGAAAAGTAAAGAGAACATAATGAATACTAGAGAATCTTACATATCATGAAGGTAGAAACAATTATGCCAAGTTTAATGAGAGTGAATCTTAGCTTGATCAAATAAATTATGGGTGGTATAGTAATTAAACATGGCACATTAAGAGATTCAAAGAAGATAGAGGTGATGATAAAGTGAGAAATTATAAGGAATATATGTGAGATTCGAAGTTCTCTAGAACTAGCTACATGCTGGATACTACAAGAGACTATTAAGGAGTTTTTGCTGATCTTAGTCTTTTGACGAAAATGTTTGAGGAAAAATATGTAAAATGTATGGACTGATGAATATAAAAAGAATCCTTGATGAATTATAACACTGATGTAACTATATCGTTTGGTTCTGGAGATGATGTTGTATGTAATGAAGTTTCAAATCAGAAATTAGGATAAAATCTAATGCAGTATAATCAAGTGATTTCTTATGTATGGAGATAGTTTAAACCTCATGAGCTGAATTTTGATACATGATTTAGAATTTGCTGCAATTGTAATTTCATTAAGAGTTTGGAGACATTATAAGTACAGTGAAACATTTCGCATTTTATACGGATTATTAAAGTATGAGATAATTATTGAGTTTGAAAGAAATGAAAATGCGACTGAGACAATAATAGATAGAGTTACTAGAAGATTATGATGTATAAATAAGTATTTCCTAGTAAAGCTAGTGTTGTAATCTCATGCATTGCACAGAAAATTCAATATCAGTGTATCACAAATTTAGATATTGAGGTTACTAAACTAGTGCAATGAAGAGCATATAATGTTAAGTTAAATTTTGGGCAAATCAAAGTACTATTAGTTGTTAAATTTAAGATTAGTCCCACATAAAAAGTTTAGCAAAGCCCAAATTGAGGATTTATAATCTATGAATCTTATTGAGAAATTGAAAATGAATATGAATTTTGAGTTTGAATAGGAAAATGATACCTTGTGATTGAAATAAGAAGAATGTGTACTCAATAAAAATGATTGATCAAAGAGATTACTAGATAAAGCAAGTAACAACCTAAGTTAGAAATCCTAGTAGGAATACGCTGAAATAGTATTTGACTGCTAAGGATGTAGAAACAAGTGACTAAGTGTTTAAATTACCAACAGTCTTAATGGTTGGAGATATGCTTAAAAACTTATATTTTGGAGTTCATAAGAACGTGAGATCAATGTATAGTTATAAGTGACTTTAAACATAATAATCATTATTATAGTGATATCTTTAGAATATTGTATAAGGCGTTATATGACAAAAAGGGGCCATTCGCCCTTACTTTGAAATGAAGAGGGCCTAAAAATGGTTAAAGGCTAGAATTGATTCGAGATACTATTGATGAGTGAAATGAATTTGTAATAAAAATATAGTGGCTTATGAAATACGAATGAATTTTTGGTGCATCAACATCAAGGTTATGGAATATTTGAGATAGACATAAAAGAGTGGAGTGTGTTCACACAGAAGAGATGAGAATTATCAAGGGAAAGATGAATTGTTTCTGTGAGTACCACCTTCGTAAGGTGTGCTCAGATTGGAAAAAAAGACAAACTGAGCTCGAATTATATTGGTTCACATGAAGTTATTGAGAGCATTAACATATGAGTTTATAGTACCAATAAAGATGTTTCACATTCATAATGTGTAATATGTGAGTATGCTAGAAAATATTAATATGATCTGACAAAGATGTATTGTCAGCACATGAAGTAAAAATTTTGAGTAATCTGAATTATATTTGGGAAATAGTTAAGATAGTGTGATATCTAAGTAAGCGATTGAAAGACTTAGTGAGTCTATTGACTATGGTCATTAGAAAGAAATTATTCAAGGGATGAAACTAAATGGGAAACAAAGGAGCATAAGAGGAAACATACCCCTACCTGTTTGATCAAACAGGTAAAAATTTTGAGGACGAAATTTATTAAGGAGGGGATAAATGTGATTATATGAGAATTGTGGTTTATATGTACAAAAAAATTAATTGGAAAGTGTGTTTAGTGATTTTGAATTTTTGGTGAATTTTAGGAATAAATTCGGAAAATATCAAATATTATTAGACTAGGAAAAATGTCACTTGACGAGTTAATTGATGAATGGAAATAAAAATAAGAGTCAAATAATATTGAAGAGTTTTGGAGATGACTTTAGAGTTTATGAGAAAATGATATTGAAAATTTAGAGACATTTGGAGTAAAATGTAGAGAAGATTGAACTAGTTAAATGGAGAACTAGTTAAAACCTTAAAAGATGGATGAGTTGTTGAACCCCGTTTCCGGAGCCCAACTATCCGAATGTAATAAACCGTGAGTGTGCATATAACCTTGTAGGATTGTTTCAATAAACCCTAATTAGTTATCATCAGTTCATCTTCATTCTTATAACATTCCAAAAGTTTACTATTTGATCAATATAGATCAAGATATCCTTAAAAAGCTAAAGTATGTTCATAACCAATTCATGTTCTTCCAAACGATTCCCTCACATTTTTTCCTTAAATCTCTTTCAATTCAATACCAAAATCTATCAAGTTTTATAGAGATATAGAAAAATATGTTAAGAATCTATCAATTTAAGAATCACTTGACTTGGTGGTCGGATGAAGAAGTTATGGACAAAAGAATCAAATATGTTTATGCCCTCAATCATATTATACCTATCTTTGGACAGTTAACGTACCTTTCACTAGAGTTATCAGATTGAGGTCATTTTAGGATAGTTTTGAATAGGACTTCAAGATCTAGAACTTTCATGAAGATCCCGAAGAGAAATTTTTCCATCTAGAGAGTCAAAATCTCAAATTTCTAAAAATATACTCAACGGACATACACCTCTAGCTAACGGACATACATGGGGTCTGGAGCATTTTCCTGATCCGTAAAGGTCCGTTTAATGGACCTAGTGTCTGTTTAATGGACATGGAATGGTCTAGGAGTACTTTTATACTCGAAAAGGTCCGGTTAACGGACCTAAAGTTCGTCTAACGGACATAGGTGAGACAAAACTCCCTCCAAAGCATCTCCAATGCTTCCTACATCCATTCTAACATCACTTTCACTCATAATCTTCCCAAATTCACTTCTTCTAATGCAATATCACTTCTTAACCATTCAATTACCAAAATGACTTCGTTAATCTCCCAAATCTCAACTCAAATGATTCATCACATACAAAAAATTGTCATCCTTCACTACAGTTGTCCTATATACATCCTGTGTAGCATTACTAAATTATAATGATCATATCTCTTACCTACGATATCCAAAAATTTCAAACTTTATATCGTTGAAAAGATAGAAAGATAAGATACAACTTTCATGAAGATAACTTTATCTAATTCTGCCTAGATCAATACATTTTTTCCTTTAATGTCAAAATATGAATTTTCCCTTATGAAAAACTTGAAATTTACACTGTACCAAGTTAGAATGTCATGAGCATAACCATTCAACTACCAATATTATTTCATTAGATTGTCTAATCTCTACTCATTTGACTCATCACTTACAAGTAATTCTCATCATTCACAAAAATCCTATCTTTCTTTTCCATAATATCTCACATATATATAACAATAATTTATGTTCAAGATTCATCATCTCAAGTTGATAACTACTTCAAGTATATCTAATTTCAACTCAACATCATCCATACATAATTCACATTTCATTAACATCATAAGATAAGAGTTTTACAAAGCTTTAATGGGCATTTCAAGCCACAATACATCATTTCACAAAATCCCCAAAATACACAAGATACTTGAATGATAATTGCTCAAAATGCAACTACAACCTTATTTTACATAAATTACTCCAAAACAAAGCAAAACATGAAAATTTGGAGCGATGCCTTGACTCTCTTTCACTCGATCTCTTACTTATCACCTAAATACGGGAATGAAGGGGGTTGAGCTTAAAGCTCGTGGGTAACAAGTTTATAATCGAGAAACAAGCAAAACCTTGAAAATATTCATTTGTCAGAGAAAATTCATATTGAATTTATAAAGCACATGTTTATCAAACTCTCGTCATGTAATCCAATTCACAAACAACACAATTTATGCATTCATCAATTTGTTCACAAAATCATAAACACATAAGCACATGAGAATGGTTTGGGTAGTCCAAAACAGAACGTACTACATATTTCCACAAAATGGTCCTGTGTAACAGTGAACAGAATGTACTATCGTAATCCCACATAATAGTCTTGCGTAGCCGTGAACTTAGGGGAGTTCATGAAGGAGCTCCATGCCACTGGAGGGCAGGCAGGAGAAGCCTTTGATCAAAGTGCACTTAACTTAACTTAGGAGACCACCTCAAACCCACATAACATGTATTTCATGACTTGAAAACAGATTGCTCAAAATGGCACTTTTTTGAAAACATGATTTTCTTAACACTTTGCCACAAAGGCATATTTCAGAAACACAATTATCCATGAACATGAAATACTTCACATGCATTTCCATCAAATTCATATACCAAAAATATAACAATTTCTCAAGTCATTCAAAAGCAATGATGCAACAATTATGAAGCAATTTGAAATCATTTTATTTTCTTGCTTTAAAAGAAAACATTCATGGCTCAATACTCAATTATAAACATGAAACCCACCTAATTGGCTTGCAAAAATCTATCTCAAGGTTGTCTTTCCTTTTGCTCTTGGATAGGGTTCTCTTGGTTTACTGTAACAAACCAAATTTCTCATTCAATCCACATTCATATGTAAATTCATAAAACTTCACAAATCAAAAATGCTAAAATTGAACTTAAACCTAGCCTACCTATAGTTCATCTAAGTTAGAAAAACCAAAACCTTAGCTTAGAAATCCAAAATCAAGATGGTTTTATCTTTCTCTTCTTTCTTCCTTCATTCCCGACACAAACCCTAGTCTCTATTTAATCCCTTTTTAAACCTAGTAAGAAGAAAGATGAAGACTTACCTCTAACAAGTTGATTTCCTCTTTTTCTTCTTTTTTCTTCTTACTTCCAAGCTTCCCATGATTTTCCTTCTTCTGTTCTCTTATTTTCATCTTCTTCCTGTCTTTTGACTTCTCATGATACTTCTCTCTTCTCCTCTCTCACTCGTGTTTTTCTCTTCTTAACAAGCAAGACAACATATTCTTTTTCCTATAATACCCTAAATGAGTGTGCAAAGTCCCTTTTACCCTTCCTTATATGCCTTGTAACTTAAATGCTTAAGTGACCAACCAAAAACACCCTTATACCATCTTACTACCTTAACACTTTAATTCAATTAACCTATGTCATATAATCCATAAAATAATCTATTAAGACCTCAAAATTCATTTAAGTCATGCCTAACTCCTTCCAAAAATCCAAACCTTTTTTGATCAGGTAATTGAAGGAATTTGATAGCACTTCCTCTAGAAAAATGTTTCTCATTGTCTTAAGTTTCTAATAACACCAAAATTTTTCAATTTAGTTTAGAAATTTGAAAGTTATATCCCAAACATTTTTGGACTATTCTTGTGCTGAAATAATATTCTGTGCTTAACTTCCATCCAAATATTGAAATTCTTAGAAACTAAATTAAAACTTGATTTCATCAGACAGTTTGTAGCTATATGTCCCTAGTTTACTCAAAATTAAAAATCATCTCATTTGGATAACTAGAGGAAAAGTTGTGGCTAAAACACCGAAGTATACTTAATGAACTTGTTGCAACTACATTTTCCAGCTTATAACTTCCAACATTTCACATAAAACCCATCTTATACCTAAACCATCTTTTCTACTTCATTTCAAATTCAATAATTCTCCTTTTTATTTACACATGACTAATCTCCAAAAATTTCTCATTTAATAGTTCTTACTTGCAAGAAAATTTGGGGTCTAATATGAGTGACAAGTATCACTTGTAAGGTTGATCTTAAAAGTTACTACTATTCTTTTAACTTTGAAAGACAAAGACACTGTTTGTCCTGCGTTAAAAATACCTCCTTCGTAGCTTTCTTCTTCACATTTCTTCATTTACATAGAGTTTTTCATCAAATCTCCACTAGAGTTAAATCTTGTTTTCTTCTACCTTTTCCTAATCCCAACTGTGGTTTTCTTTCATTTGCCTCAAGAAAAATTGAAACTTGTCAACCTCTACAATGGTTTACATAGGTGTATGGGAGTTAGGGTTTCTAGAGATTTTGAAGATGTTAGAGCTTTAAACAAGTAAGCTTGTTATGGTTCTTTATTTCTGTATAAAATGAAGCATGCATCACGTTAGCTCACTGTTAAATGGTTAGGAAATAGTGATATACATATTTGCTAAAACGTGTGTGGGGAAATTTGGGTATGTCATATGTGTTGTTCTACATATTTGATGATCTATAAATTATAAGATGTTGAAATGATTTTTGAGTCAGAAAAATCATTGATAACGTGTATAGGGAGAGTGTAGAAAATTATGAAAAGTTGATATATGTATACTCTATTTTCATGGTTTTACGTGAATATTTTGTTGGTTTGAAAGATGAACCAAAAATAATTTTAGGGGTAAAGAATAGGTATATGGTGATGTCTAGGAATGAGGAGGAATGATTTAAAAATGAAAGTTTGAAGAAGAAATGAAGAAAAGAAAGAAAGTGAATATGTAGAAAAATGGATGGAGATACGTGGATGTTCTGTTTGTGATGTTCTTGAAAATTATGGGATTTGGATTTGTTTATGGATGATATGAGTTAAATGGAAGTCAAAAATGGAGGTTGAAATAAGTTATAAATGGTTTAAGTGAAAGAAAAGAAGAAGAAGAGAAGAAGGGAAAACAATAGAGTTAGTAAGAAGGAGAATCACGATCGTGCTTCTGTACAATCACGATCGTGCTTCTGTACAATCACGACTTCCCTTTAAAGTTAGAAGACTCGCAATCATGCTAGAGCAAGATTGCATCTTCAAGTGAAAACTCGTGATCATGCTCATGCATGATTGTGACATTTCGCGACTTCTGTGGTTGGAGAAAATTGAACATCCTTTAGTATTTTAGCCATATTTTGCTCTCTTGGCCTCCAAATGACATGGGATTTAAACCAATGCACTTGAAACACTTTTCTCTACCACTAAAAAAAAAACTTAGCTATCTAAAATCATTTGGGGAGCTCGAGTGAAAAATATGGGATGAGTCTGATTGAGTGTGCACAGGTGTGAGTTTTTCTTGGACACCCCTGACTCTTCTCTATCACGCCCATGAGTGTGATGTTGTAATCTTTAATTGTCACATCATGATACTATGCTATCTAATAGTTAACTGTGACTAAATTAATTTATTGGGCTTATTGGTTTTAAGTTGAAAAATGTTGACTATGCTGGAACATGATAACTAGGAAGATTTCATGGAGCGTACTTCAGTATTTTGACAATATCTTGTTCTATAGTTATTCTAATGGAATAATTTTTAATTTTAAGTAAACTAGAGACATAGGGATACAAGTTTTCTGAAGACATTGAATTCTAATTCAGTATCTAAGACTTTCAATTTCTGGATAGAAGTTGAGTATGGTGTACTGTTTCAAGATGAGAATAGTCCAAAAATGTTTAGAGAATAACTTTCACAATACTGAACCAAATCGAATAATTTTGGTGTCATTAGAAACTTAATACAATGAGGAATATTTTTATAGAAGAAAGTGTTGCCAAATTACTTCATTTTTATTACCTAATTGATAATGGAAAATAAACCCGAAGGTTTGGAAAGTTGGAGAAATTTATAAGAAGAAAGGAGAGTTTGGATAATGTGTGATCTTGTAATGTTGGAATAACATTAGTGAATGAATTGCTGATATCAAAGTACCAAAGGTATGAGTTTGATGGGAATAAAGATATTCATATGATTGAAGTTGTGATTCAAAGCAGAGGAGTAAAATGTATCAAGTTAAAGTGAATGAGAATTTGATAACAAGAGCAAATAATCTTACAAACGAAATGACAAGTAATTGAGTGATAAAATGTGAATGTGGATATGGTGTAAAATTTCAAAATATATACTCGAAATTCTCATTGAGCATGTATTGTCTATACACACATTTATGCATAAATAAATGCTTATAATTGTGTAAAGTTATTAACGTGTGTGTATAATAAGTATATTGCAGAATTTGGATATGTAGGATAAATGTCTGCATTTAGATGTTTCCAGAAGTTCAAAACAAATGGTAGTCTGAAGCGTACTATGAGTAGACCTAGATGGTCTTACTTTATTGTTGTTTTGTTTATATTATGAATTAGGTGATTATGAATGAGATGTGAATGTGATTGTATGTGAATTTGATGAAATAAGTGTACATGATTTGATTATTAAACGTTTGTATATGAAAGAAAAAAGTATTTTCAACTTAATTGCTGAATACTGGACCAAGGTCTGATGATGAATGTCAAAGTCATTGTGAACCCAAAATCATGTGACTGATTGAAAATATGTGAATGTGATGCATTCTATTACATGAATGCATGAAAGATAAGGGCAGTTGTGACCTAAGTAGTCATCGAAAAAGAGCTTAAAGCTCAAAATGTGAAAAAGAGCCTCAGGCTCAGATGTTAATGTACACGGTATCCATTAAGGGATATGGGACATTATTTGATTCAACTCGGTATCCATAAAGGATATGGGCTAGCTTGGTATCCACTAATGGATATGAGCCAGTGAAAAAGGCACTCGGTCATAATAAAGTAACAAATTGAAAGTGAGTCTCATATGCATTGCATATGTATGATATTAATGAATGTAATGATTTGAATGAATTCTGAATGTGATATGTGTTGAATGTAAAATGTGAAATGATTGATCAAATGTATGTGATTCAGTATGATTAATACTGAAATGATGTGAATTATGTGAATATGTGAATTGTATGTGTTATTTGATAAGTGAGCCATCGAGGATGATCACTCACTGAGTTTGCAAAACTCACCCAAAATTTACAATATTTTTCAAGCTCAGAAGAGTTACCCCATTAGGCAAACGGGAGTATAGTCACTGCTTTCAAGTAAGAGAGAGAGGTCAGAATCAATTCGCTTCTGCATAAGTATTTTCATTAATTTTTATATGAAAGAATGTATTTCATAAACTTTATATCATGTGTGTTTGAATATCTTTCTGTATGTAATAACTTCTAAAATTGGGAAATGTTTTGCAAACGAGATTGATCAATAGTGTAATAATAATTGTGATTTCGATGTTATGAAATAAAGGTAGGGACTCGAAATTGATTATTGATTTTCGCATATGCTTTTATTATTTTTCAAAATTTTATATTGATTTTTGAGTGTTTGACTATTCTAGCCTGCCATCTTGCGGGGTGTGTACTCAGACATCAACCAGGACGTCGGGTACGTGTCTTGAGAGGGTGGGGTGATACATATTAAATACAAATATGATTGGCTTTAGTGTAAGTGGTAGGTTATTAGAGAAGTGCTCTAATGGCAATCACCTTTAGTACTTATCGTACAAATCTTTTTTATTAATAAAAAAGGCTTTTTTTAAAAAATTGATGTTCATGTTCTTTATGAATTGATTGTGATCTTAAATCAAATTAATGAAATCCTTGATACATTACATAGCATGAAGGAAATTATGATGAGATCATGATAATGAGATTCCTATCATATGTAATTATGTTAGTATCTAAATTATCCCTAGTCATAGGATTAATGAGATGGGACATTATTAATCCAAACAGATTAGCATATGTTATACTCCTTGATTAGTTCAAACAGTGGATCTTATAAGTTGTAAGCATGAGTTGTTTAGAGTTAATATGTGGATGCTTATTAAGAGTAGTAAATACACTGGATGACTTGGCATGAGACAAATTTATGGATAATCTATTCTAGTGTCAATGATAGTCTCACAATAGCAATGGTGCAAATATCCTTAGACTTGAGGTGGTCAAAGATATCTTAGATACTAATACTGCACTTTAACTCCATTACTCGTTGCCTCTTATATGTGGCTCATAAGGTGGTGATTGGGTACAACTTAAGATATTCGAAGGTAATTGAGTAGTCAATAAAGGATTCACCACTTTTGATAGAAGGATATGATACCCACAGCCTTTTGTCAGGGTCATTACTCAGAAATCTTTGGCCAAAGTGGAAATGTCATAAAGATCTTCAGTGACATATCTAATTGAGTAATAAGCCTTAAGGACAAGAACTACTATCACTTGGGTAAGATGTGGTGTAGTTATTCTAGCAGGAGTTGACACTTTAACCATACTCTGAACCAAGTGGACTATAGATGGTGAAAGGATGAATTACACAAGAATATTGTCTATAGAAGGGTTCGTTGTTAAACAACTAACTTTCCAGTCAATTAAGAGTCATGGTGTGTTACTAGATGCTGCTCATGACTTGCTTGAATTAAGTGTTAATTCAAGTGGCCAACATAACCGAGAACCTAATAGGACACACCCATTAAAGATACAAAGAATGAGCAAAATGTTTTTGGATAGGGATCCAAGATATAAGAGATGTATGACTAAGCTACACAAGTGTGGTAGTTCAGGGTCATTTGATTGTGAATCATATGAAACATGTGAATCTTGCTTATTAGGTAAAATGACAAAATTACCCTTTAATAAGCAAGATAACAAAATTACCCTTTAATAGGTAAGATGACAAAATTACCCTTTAAAGAAGCGGTAGAAGTTTCATGCTAAATTAAGTGGCATTAAAAGCCACTTAGTTCCTACTAACTCTCCATTGATGTTAGGGTTTAGAGGAAGGCCAAAGGGTGTAAAAACATCAATTTTTGTGTAAGTGTTATGTGAAAACAAGAGACTTTCTGGTGAAGTGTTCATCATCTTCTCTTACTCTCTACAAATAATCTCTCAAAGAATACATCACAAAGCTAGCACTTTGTATGTGCTCTAGCCATTCTTCCTAAGAGGTTTTAAGCTTCGCCCTTCGTGTGGATATTATTAGAGACGTCCTCCTTTGGTCCTTTTGGTTTACAACAACTTGAACAGGTGAAGACAATGAAGAATGAAGGAGATTGTAAAGTACACGCCTTAAGTTCATGTTTTGTTAAAGTTATATCTAATGACAATTAAAAGTTCTTGGTTTTTTTGGTTTTGTTTTATATTTCCACTGCTGTTTTCTATTTTTGATGCATATGATGCAAGATCAAAACTCAACAAAATGTTAGTAACTTTTGTTAGATGGTAAATTTTAAGCTTTTGTCATAGTTGATGATTTTAGTATATTTTCTTTGTTATTATTCTTAGATAACAAGGATGAATGTTTCAAGGTGTTTATCAAATTTTTTCAAAAAAAGGGGGTTCAAAATGAAAAGGAACTCTCTATTACATCTATTAGGAGTGAATTTAAAAAGGAATTCTAAAATGAAAAGTTTAAAATATTTTATGAAAATAATAGTATCTTTTATAACTTTTCCACACCATAAGAGGGGGTGAATTATGTGTAAAAATTTAAAATACTTTTAAATCAATATAATCCTTCGTAAATAAAATAAATTTATAAATAGAAGGGTCCTATAAACTTTTTCGTAAGGATCTTGTTAATGCTCAAATAGGAAGGAGCCTGCTAACGCTCAAAACATTAGGAGCCCGCTAGTGCTTAAAAAGAAAGGTGCCTGTTCAATCGATAGGAGCTTGCTAACTTTTGAAAGAAACCTTTCGCGATATAAAAATAGAATGAGCATATTGAAAAACTAAAGGAATCTCTTAAAAACTTGTAATTTGAGAATTTAAAAAATAAGGAAGAAAAAGAAATTGACATGGTAGATTTATACTAGTTCGGCTTATAACGAAGCCTACGTCTAGACCCCAAGTATCCAACTTAAGCATTTCACTATAAAAACAAAGTAGTAATTTGACGAGTCGTTTCAAGCTCACAAGTGAATATTTTTCAAGGTTTTTCAACCTTCCATACTAGTAGTATTTTGCTAGCCTCTATAAGCCAACAATAAGAAATGTATATCTCTCTTAATAGAGTGATATCACTTTCTAATGCACAAAGAATTTGATATAACTTTCAAGAATATTGATGCTCTCAAATATTTTGGAAGTCTTGTATATGTCTCCAGTATATTGTTTATTGTTTGTTTTATAAATGTAGTGGCTCTTCCTTAAGTAGAGAATTTCTTCAACTAACCATTGTTTAATCTTCAAAATTTGTTGAAATCTTTAATATTTAGATGTTAAGAAGAACGTTCCATCAAGACTTTTGGAGTTGATTATTCGAATTAGTAATATCATTCCAGAAGTCATAAAACCATTTCTAAAAAGATAAGTTTATAAAGAATATACCTGCAATAAAGAAACCAATTATTCCATGATTTTATTTTCTTTTAAGAATTATATCATTCTCTATATAATGAAATAAATCCAATTTAAATTTTGAAATATTATACAGTTATCACCAAAATTGTTAATCATAAATCTTGAGCTAACAATCTTCCCCTTTTGGATGATGACAAACAATAATAGATATATTTTCAAAATTCAAATAGTAATAAAGAGTTTAGAAAGATACCTATAAACTTTAGTTGCAGTTATAATTGGAAGGAGGCTATTGTTTGTTTATCATATATTTAAACTCTACAAGTTCAACAACATTTTAGTAGAATATATCATCAATAGAAATTATTTCATCAAAGCAATTTTGAAAAAGAATATATCATCAATAAAAATTATATCATTAAATCCATATTGAAAATATATCATTAAGGCAAAGTATATCATTAATTCTCCCCCTTTGTTATTGTCAAAAAATAGAGGGAAAAAGTAATTAATGCATCAAATAAATTCAAAAGTATGAAAGAGTCAAATAGAAAAGAAATAATAACAGATTTATTGAAGAGAGTTAAAGATTCTTCTGAGTAAAATCATTATGTCAAAAAGCTGATTTTGCATGCTATCTATTTGTTCTCGCATTTGTTCTTGATTGGCTTGAATGTCCCTCATCTGCTTTATTTTTAGTATTAACATACAAAAGATCAATGCTTCCTTCTAAAACATGATCTCTATGAAAATGATGATTGATTTCTATATTTTTAGTTTCTATATGCTTAGTCCTAGAATGATGCATAAGATTTTTTGAAAGAATTATTACACTAATATTATTTAGTATAGAAATATGATTAAAGTTCAGAGAGAAATCATGGACTTGATGCTTCATCTATAAGATTTGAGCATAATAGCTAGCAACTGCTATATATTCTGCTTCGATTGTTAAAAATAATGTGTAATTTTGTTTCTTGCAAGACCAAGAAACTAGACATCCTCTAAGGAATTGACAATAACCACTTGTTCGTTTCGATCGAATTTATCACCTGTATGATCTGCATCACAATAGTCAACTATGTTAAAAGAATCAATTTTTAGATATCGTAATCCAAAATCCATAGTTCCTTGAAGATATCAAAAGATCCTCTTGACTGCTTGAAGGTGGCTTTCTTTTAGATATGATTGAAAGCATGCGCAAAGACACACATTAAGCATAATGTCTGGTCTTGAGCTTGTAAGATATAGTAGTGACCCAATCATTCCTCTATACTTTTTTTCATCCGTAGCCTTGCCTTCTTCATCCTTATCAAGTTATTTTCCAGTATACATAGGAGTACCTATAAGTTTGACATTCTCAAAATGGTACTTCTTGATGAGTTCCTTTATGTATTTGTATTGGCTAATAAAGATTCCTTTTTCTGTTTGCTTGATTTGTAATCCAAGAAAGAAAGATAGTTCTCCTTTCATGCTCATTTCAAACTCCCCCTACAATAATGCTGAGAATTCTTCACAAAAGGACTAATTAGTAACACTAAATATTATGTCATCAACATATATTTGCACTATGAGTAAATCATCCTCCTTTTTCGTAATAAATAAGATTTTATCTACCTTTCCTTGTCCAAAGTTATTCTCAAGTAGAAAATTACTTAACCTCTCATAACCTACTCAAGGAGCCTATTTTAGGCCATGTAGGGCTTTAGTCAACTTCATCTTATGATCAGGCTAGTTTTCATCTTCAAAACCTGGAGGTTGCCTAACAAACATTTCTTCTTTAATATATCCATTTAAGAAGGCACTTTTGGCATCCATTTGGAATAATTTGAAGTTTCTATAATAAGCAAAGCAAGTAAAATTCTAATCAATACCTTCCTATTGATAATAATCTTGAGCTACAAGTCTAGCTTTGTTTTTTACCCCTTTACCATTTTCGTCGCTATTTTAAAATACCCAATGAGTTCTAATGACTAGCTTATTTTGCAGACGAGATACTAGCTTCCATTTTTTTTGTCAAACTAATTTAGTTCTTCTTTCATAGCTGAAACCTAATTTTCATCATAAGAGTCTCTTCAACAGTTTTCAATTCTAGTTATGAGATGAGGGCAACAAAATTGATCTTAAAAGAAGATTTGGTTCCTATACTTTTAGAAGGGTCTCCCAAAATGTATTGATGTGTATCTTGACCTCTCCATTATCTTGGTGTTCTTCATTACATAGGCTCCTATTAAGAGGAAGGAGCCTGCTTTATCCTGGCTTCAGAAGGACCTTCTTGATCTTATGACTTCGAGATTACTATAGGTGTAGTTGATGTACTTTTAGGAACCAAATGATGCTCTTCATCATCTGAATCAGTTGTTGTTGTTGAAGGTAGTGCTTCATCAAAAACCACATGTATTGATTCTTCTATCTTTATTCTTTTGTTGTTTTGTTGTAAACCTTAAATCCTTAACGATCGGTACTGTAACCCAGAGAGATGGCTTTATCTGATCTCACATCAAACTTTCCAATGTTGTCTTTCCCATTATTTAGAATAATGTATTTGCATCTAAATGATCAAAAGTAAGCGTCATTTGGTTTTCTTCCTTTACACAACTCATAAGGGGTCTTTTTTAGAATAGGTCCTATAAGATACCTATTGATTATGTAACAAGTAGTGGATACCAGTTCTACCCAGTAACTATGGGGTAGGCCATTTTCACACACAATTGTCCTAGCCATTTTGACTAAGGTCCTTTTCTTTCTCTCAACAACACCATTCTATTGAGGAGTCCTTTGACATGAAAAGTTGGTAGTCATACCGTTATTATCAAAGAAATCTTCAAACTTTTTATTATCAAATTATCTCCATGATCGCTTTTAATTGAAGTAATGCCATATCCTTTTTTATCTTAATTTTTTTGCAAAACTTCTCAAAAACTTTAAAAGCATCATCTTCATTTGATAGGAAGAAAACCTAAATAAATCTAGAATAATTATCTACTAAAACAAAACTGAAATGTTTACCACCAAAAATTTGAGTCCTAGTGGGACAAATAAATCCATAAGCATAAGTTCAAATGATTGTTTTGTAGATACAATATTTTTAGGAGGGAGCTGCCTCTAATTTTTTCCCTTTTAAATTAGCCTAAAAAATTGATTGCTTTCAAACTTCAAAGTAGGTAGTCCTCTTACTAATCATTCTTGTACAATTTTGATAGAATGCTCATGCTAGCATGTCCAAATATTCTGTACTAGATAAACGAATCCTTTTCTAGAAAAACAAAACACTTAACAATTCGTGAAGACACGTCTTCCAGTTGAGCACAGTATATGTTCTGATTTCTAGGATCAACGAATACAATATTATTATTATTATTATTATTGACTATTTCACAATAAGATGCATAGAAAATGACTCTATAACCTTTGTCACATAACTGAGTTACGCTTAATAAGTTATGTTTCAAACCATCAACATAAAGGACATTATCAATGGATATAGAGTTAGAATCACCAATTTTACTAATTCTAATGACCTTTTCTTTATTTTTATCAGTGAAGATGACATTACATCCATCTTTTCTTTCAATATGATTGAAATGTGATATTTCACCTATCATGTGAGTAAAACTGCAACTGCGACTATCCATTGATTTTTTCTTATCTTCGTTTTTGAAACATCGACAAAAAAATATTATCTCATTTTAGGTACCCAAATTTATTTGGGTCCTTTCAGGTTAGTAGCTTGACCTTTCGGTATTCATATATACATTTGAGATCATTTCTCCATTTTATGAAAGTTATAAGAATGACTAATGTGACCATGTCTACTATAGTAAAAACATAAAACAGATGAATTAGAATTGTTATAATTTCTATCATGTATCAAGTTCTTGTTGTTTTGACTATAGCTACTGTTGGATTTAACAAAGAAATTCTTATATGGCCTAATATTATTATTTTCAATGTAACCTATTCCAGCTTTATCAAAAACACATTTACCACTAACAAGTAGTGCATCAAGTTTTTTCCTTCCATCAACGAACTTTTCAAGGTCTTTTTCTAGAGATAAGATCTTCCTTGCACATTTCTCTTTCTCTAGTTCTAGGCCAATATCTTTTCTTCTAACTTTTTCACTTTATCATAATCATTCTCAAGCAAAATATTTTCCAGCTTAGATACTCTTTCTTCCAAAGCTTCCTTTTCAACGACTTTTTGCTTATAATCAACTTAAGAGACATTTTTTGGTCGCTAAACTCTCATTCACATATTCTAATGATTTAATCTTCCTTCAGAGATGCAACATTATTCTTGGACTTCTTAACTTCTTTGAAATACTTCACTGTCAACTTTTTGTACTGATCATACAATTCATGATATGCATTTTCCAGTTCATCAACTTCAATATTAGAGTCAGAATAATATACCTCATCTCCTGATTCATCTATTAAGAAAGAGTAGTTAACTTCTTCTGGCTTTTCTTCTTTAAAGTTTTCAAAATCCTCATCTAACTAGGAAACAATCATTGCTTGCTTTCTAGATTTTCTGTTCTTTGACTTGTCCTTTTAAAGAATAGGACATTCAAGTCTTGTGTGTTTAGGCTTCTTACAATGATAACATATGATTTGATTGTTTTGTGTATTGTTATTGATGTTACAGCCTTTTATAAGAACCTTTTATTCCTAACTTTCTTATTTCCTTCTCTTTTCTTCATCAGCTTCTTTTTATAGATGCAGGCATATTTTTTACCATGAAGTTAAACTCGTCATCTCCATCTATTTGCAATTTAGTGTCACTTTTATCAAGGTTTATTTCATTAGTTGTTTTTAGTGCCATTCCTTTTCTGTGGGAGGATCCTTCATCTCGTCAAAGCTCGGTTTCATTAGAATTCCTCCTAACCAGTTGAGTGAAATAATGTCTAGATCTTTTGTAGTTTCTAAAGATATCACCTTAAATCTCTATTTCTTTGGTAATGATTTTAGAATCTTTATTATGAGCTCATCTCATCACTAGGATATATCTTTCCCAAGTTCTTTAAGGTTGTGATGATATTGTTGAACGATCTGGAGAATTCATCTATAGTTTCCCCCTATTTCATGTTAATAGTTTCTTATTGATGCACTAAAAGACGTATTATATTTTTCTTTACCTTATTTGTTACTTCAAAGGTGACTTTTATTTCATCCCATATTTTAATTGCTATAGAGTAGTAGGATATCTCCTCATATTCTTCTAGAGATGGTGTATATATCAGATGATGTTTTGCTTTGGCGTTTAGTTATGCATTTCTTCTATCAGCATCAAACCATACTTCTATGTTTTCTGTGGCTAGAAGTATTGCCCTAACTCTGATGGCTTGCCAAACTTTAATATCTACAGATTGGAGATAGATTTTCATTCTCTCTTTCCAGTATAAATAGTTGTTTCCATTAATGTAAAGAGGCTTTGAAATAGATTGTCCTTCAAGGCTTTTCAAATTATTTGCCATAATCTATCACATGTTCTAAAACATAATAAATGTGAAACCTCATTCTGATACCAAATGATAAAGCAAACACACTCAAAGGGGGGTAAATTGTACGTAAAAATTCAAGATGCTTTCAAATCAATAACATCCTACTTAAATAAAATAAATTTATAAACAGAAGAGTCCTATAAACCTTTTCGTAAGGATCCTGCTAATGCTTAAATAAAAAGGAGCTAATTAATCGAAAAGAGCCTGCTAACGCTAAAAACAATCGGAGTCTTTTTAATCGATAGGTGCCTGCTAGCGCTCAAAAGGAAAGGAGACTATTTAATCAATAGGATCCTGCTAACTTTTGAAAGAAACTTGCTGTGATATAAAAACATAAGGAGCCTATTGAAAACTTATAATGCAAAATTTTAAAAGTAAGGAAGAGAAAGAAAATGACATAGTAGATTTATACTAGTTTGGCTTATAACGGCACTAACGTCTAGTCCCCAAGTATCCAATTTGAACATTTCACTGTAAAAACAAATTAGTAATTTGACGAGCCTCTTCAAGCTCACAGGTGTATATTTTTTGAGGTTTTTCAACCTTCCACACCAGTAGTATTTTGGTAGCCTCTATAATCTCACAATAAGAAATGAATGAAGAATTTAATAGTCTCTCTTAATAAAGTGATATCACTTTCTAAAGTTCAAAGAATTTGATATAACTTTTAATAATGTTAATGCTCTCAGATATTTCATAAGTTTCGTGTTTGTCTCTATCTCTAATGTATTGTATATTGTTTATTTTGCAAATGCAATGGTTCTTCCTTAAGTAGACAATTTCTTCAACTAGTCGTTACTTAATCTTCAAAATCTACTAAAATCTTTGATATTTAGACGTTAAGAAGAATGTTCTATCAAGACTTCTAGAGCTAATTATTTGAATTAGTAATATCCTTCCAAATGTCATGAAACCATTTCTAAAAGGATAAGTTTATAAAGAACGTACCTACAATAAGAAAACAATTATTCTATAATTTTATTTCCTTTTAAGAATTATGTTATTGTCTATATAAGGAAATAAATCCAATTTGAATTTTGAAATATTATACAATTATCATTAAAATCGTTAATCATAAACCTTAAGTTAACATCGTCAAAAAAATGGACTTACTAAGATAAAATATAAAACCTTGCAACAAATGGATAGGACCGTGATAAATAAATATGATCTAAGTATTTTTCACTGTAGACAGTTGCCACCTATGTCATATCTTAAATAGAGTCTATGTAAGACCAACTTGAGATAAAACTCCCTATGAACCTTATCACAGGAAGAATCTAAAAATCAGATGCTTCAATTTTTTGGTTGTATGTAAATGCTATGTTTTAAATACGAAAGATAGATTAGGGAAGTTTTATTCCAAAAAGCATGAAGGAATTTTTCTTATCTATTCCTTAACTAGTAAAGCATATATGGTGTTTAACAGGAAGAGTCTTATTGTTAAAGAGTCTTTGTATGTTATCTTTGATGAATCTAGCCCTATTTTATCTAGGAAAGCACTTCAAGATGATGATATAGGTATATCTAAGGAACTAGAGAAACTAACCCTTAAAGGAAATAAGAGTGGTCACTAATAAATCACTCATGAAAAAGTAAGGAAAATAAAAGAATGAGGAGCTCTAAGAAGAACTATCCTCCACATCAAATTTAGGTGATGTTTAATCAGAGTTAATTGGTAGATCCCATTATAGAGATTTATCTCATCTTGCTTTCGTTTCCCAAATCAAACTTAAGCCTATAGAAGAAGATCCTAAGGAAAGAGTTTGGTTCTTATTATGTATGAGGAGTTTAAACAATTTGAGAGGAGTAAGGTGTGGACTTTAGTTCCTAGACTTAATGATCTCAAAATCATAAGTACCAAGTGGGTTTTTAAGAATAAATTAAATGAATCAAGTAATATTATGATAATTAAAGATAGATTGGTGGTAAAAGGGTACAATCAAGAAGAGGGTATAAACTTCAAAGAAACATTTTCTCTAGTCGTTAGGGAAGAAACTATTAAGTTCTTACTTGCATTTTCATCTTATATGAATGTCAAATTATTTCAAATGGATGTTAAAATTGCTTTTTAAAAATGTTTTTATTTAATAAGAAGTTTATTTTGATTGAGATCTACTTTGTCTCCTTGTTTGTTACATGGTTAACTTATGCTTTAGTACACTCAAAATTGATTTCATGAATGGAACTAGATCCTACCACCTCCATAGTAACTTTTAAAATAATTTCCTTACCATGATACATATGATACCTTTTTATATCATTAAAAAGATTATAAAATGTTTTCTAATATCATATTAACTATCAAGGTTTTCATTAAAATTTTGGTAAGAAATTTATTGAATTCTATATATTTGAAGTTCTTTATGACTTTATTTTCTTTTTTAGAAGACATATTGGAATAAATAAACAAAGTAAAGTTTATAGTATGTAAGTTAATTAACATTTATGTAGTTATTTATAATTTTAAATACAATTT